>JAREIS010000585.1:0-102622 GCA_030060385.1 Muscicapa striata striata
AGGATTGCTGGATCATGGTGTTCCTTCTGCTTGTTTGCCATCTCCCTCAAACTATCCTTAAATAAATCCAAGTGTTTATTATTGAAATATCCTGTTTTTCCCTTATCTGCTTATGCTGCTCAGCTGGCATTTTGGAAATGCAAGAACTGGTGACATTCCATGTATCACCACCTCGAACCACATTAAAAGTCTTCTGTAGCAGGAGCCTTGTCTTAAAATAATCCTGAAGAGCTTCACCATGGAACACTGAATAAACATCTGCATGTCACCCAGACAAGGGATGGTGCCAGGGGCTCCTTGTCCTGCTTGGACTTCTCCTACCTATGGGTTGCTGCACCACTTGATTCTCTAAAAGTTTCTACAGGACAGCTGCTTCTATTGTCAAACTAAATAAACAAACAAGCAAACAAACAAAACAAAAACAAAACCAAAAAAAATCCCCAAATCAGGTGCTTTTCCTTTTGATTCTCACTCTGTTTTCTCCCCAGGTACATCTAACTCCAAGATTTCTCTCTGATCTTAAACAGAATAGAAGAACAGGAATAAGGGTAGAGCAAGAGGTGGAGTAGAACAGAAGAAGGGAAGAACTGGGGTGAACTGGAGCTGGAGCAGAGCTGAACTGGAGCAGAACAGAATCCCTGCAGCTGCAATGCAGCACATCCCAGCTCTCCTGCTCAGCAGCAGCAGGAGCCTGCTGAGGGTGACAGGGATCAGCTGCCTCAGGAATCGCTCCTGCACCCACAAATTCTGTCCCTGGAGAAGCATTCCAGGACCCTCCCAAGTGCCTGTGATGGGGACAGGAGTGAGACCCTGGGAAATGCAAGCCTGAGTTTATACCTGGTGCCCAGCAGATTTCCCTGTCATGGTTCAGTTTAATTTGATTGGTTCTAAATACTAGCAAAAGATAGAGTTAAAAAAAAAAAAAAAAAGGAAAAGAAAGAAAACCAACCAGTAGAATTGGTCTCCCTGAGCCACAGCAGAGCTGGGAGGGGCTGCCAGGTGATCCCACACTCAGATCCTCACCCAGCTGAAAAGCCCTGCTGCACTGCAGGGTTTGCATTTCCAGCCCTCCCAAACCCTCACAGCAGCACAAACACCCCAAATCAGCCCAGATCCCTCTGTCTGTGTTTTCTGGAGGAGCAGCATGCATAGATCATGCTAAGAGAGGCTGCTTTCCTTTAGTGTGCTGATCTCATTATAAGCAAGTGCCAGGGCAATCTCATTTTATCAGCCACAAAACAAAGAGCGTGTTTCAATTTTAACATCCAGCCAAAACCTCTTCTGCTTATAATTTGAGTTTAAACTTATACAGCATGTTCATTACCATAAACAATCTGCAAAATGGCCAGAAAACAAACTCTCCCCTTGTAATCTGCCATCAGAAAACCCCAAAGAAATAAACTTTGGCATCTCAGCTGTGCTTTCGCTTCGCTCTCAAGACTTTGGAAAGACCAGCTGAGAAGTTTTCCTTCCAAATAAACTGAAGGTTTTAAACAAACCAAAGAACTCTTCCAGATGTTTTTCTTTCAAGCATACCTTAATAAATGACCCTGAATAAAGAAAACTTCAAGGTAGATAAATAGTGTCTTGGATGATAAAGAATTAGGGAAGAGCTCTAATTATTAGAAAATTTTACTCATGTTTCATCTCAATTGATTTTGGCCACCTAATCAGTAAAATCAACAATAACAACTTGACTTTCTTCTTTGTGAAAGGAAACAAAACACTATTTTAAAATATGAGATAATTTCAATTTAATAAATACTACATGTGCAGATAATGGGATTTCCATGAAAAATTCAAAAAGCATTGCTCTTCATCATTAAATTCAAGTTAATCAGCATTTTCTGCTGCAGATTCAATTAAAAACCAATATTCTAAATTTATTACTCAGTTGTAAATATCAATTCCGTTTCCAAGCAAAACAATATGAATCTGCAGTAAACAGCTCAATCATTCTGGAAGTTGTCTAAACACCAACCCCAATAGCAACAGAGAAAATAAACAAAAGAAAAGCCACACTAGCAGCTTCTCCAAAATCCAGGATACGTGGTACAACATGTTGTACCTTAACAAACCAGGAGAAGTGACAAAAAAAAAGTGGTGATAACCAGCAGGAACAAAGACTGCTATTTGGGTATCAAACGTTATAAATTATTGTTTTACCAGATGTTCATTTTGAATGCCATATGGGAGATGGGAAGGGTCTGTCAGAGCACAGCCCTGATGGAAATCTCCTGATGAAACCCGACAGAAAACCAAATCAACAGACTGACAGCCAGGAATGGCAGATGCCTCATTTCCTTTGGAAAAGCAGCCTGAGAGGAAGGGCTCACTGACAGCAGCACAGCATCCCTGGCAGGGATGGTGACAGCACCCACAAACCTCAGCACGGCAATATTTGATGGGAAAACCAGGAATGCAGAGAGAGAACCCCTGGGGAACCCTTGGAGATGGAACCAGGAGGAGATTCTGGCCCCCCTTGGGCTGCCCTGCCTGCTCAGGAGAGGAGCCCCAGGAGCTGCTGGGGGAGCTCCTGGGACACAGGGATAAAGCAGGGAAGGACAAGGGTAGGGCAGGGAGGGCATGGAATGAAGGCAGCCTGGGAAAACCTGATCAGCTCAGTCCTGGCTTTCCAAATCCAAACCCAGCACTGCTCCAAAACTCCAGCCACAGGGACAGCCAGGGATGGCCAAGGATGGAGAAAGCAGGAGTGAGGGAAGGATGGAGAAAGCAGGAGTGAGGGAAGGATGGAGAAAGGAGGAGCTGAGAGAAGGATGGAGAAAGCAGGAGCAGTGGGAAGGATGGAGAAAGCAGGAGTGAGGGAAGGATGGAGAAAGCAGGAGTGAGGGAAGGATGGAGAAAGCAGGAGCAGGGAAGGATGGAGAAAGCAGGAGTGAGGGAAGGATGGAGAAAGGAGGAGCTGAGGGAACCCTGCAGAAAGCAGGAGTGAGGGAACACCAAGCTCCACAGCCTCAGGACCATCAGCAATGTCATTTCCAGCTCCAAGGAGTGCCCTAAGTGGTAACAGACTCCACTTTAATGTTTCCCTCTCCTCTCCCATAAGTTCATTATTTTCATATTTTCTGTTTGGCATATAGGAACAGGATAATACCAAGTTTGAACTAAAATTCTCCATGACTATAAAAATATATTTGATTAAACAGATGTCAGCAAAATTTTATGGAGTGAAAATTGAGTAACAGATGGTGAGGTCTGTGGAGTTCAAAGAGGCTGTATTTTATTAAATAGGAAATTTGAGGAAAAGAATTATTTTGCTGGAAATATTGATGTAGTGTTTAGGCAAACGTAAAAGCTTTCTTACTTGATAGAAAACAGTAAGTTAAAAAAAATTAAAATAGATGTATTCATACCATGAGCCTCAGACCATTAAAAAAGGGGATTTAATTCTACCTTCTTTTTACTGACTACAGCACAACATCAAGGTTCTCAAAGAAATATAATGGAGAAGAAAAAACCCAGCTACTAAACCAAAAATAACAATGACCTTGATTAAGCATCCTGAGCAAACTATGTCCTTTGTGTGATACACAAACTACTGGGAAAACAAGTTTAGAAGTACAAGACCATGGGATAATAAACAGTTATACCAAACTTACTTATATGCATTAAACAAAATTGCAAATAGTGGCTTATGTGCTATGGGAAATGAGACAGAAAGATTGTAACTCCTGACTGCAATTAATGCATCACCCCTACTCCTGCTTTACTGCTTGGAATGGCAGAAGAACATTGCCACCAGTGGAACACAGACAGAGAGTCAATGAAATGAAAAGAACATCATAAATGTAATTATTATTGCACAATAGGATTTCTCTCCCTATTCCTATGGCTCTCAAGTCTTTTCTTCAAGCTGATATTTTAAACATTTTATTACATCATTGGGAAAAAAATTCAAAGGGCAGGAGTAGTTTCAAATTCATGACCAGGCTTCTTCTGCATCAAAGAGAAAGCTAACCAGAGAGCTCTGCTCACCCCTCCCAAAAACCAGAGAGCTCTGCTCATCCCCTCTAAAAACCAGAGAGCTCTGCTCACCCCTGCCAAAAACCAGAGAGCTCTGCTCATCCCCTCCCAAAAACCAGAGAGCTCTGCTCACCCAAAACCCTCCTCAAAACCAGAGAGCTCTGCTCACCCCTCCCAAAAACCAGAGAGCTCTGCTCACCCCTTCCCAAAAACCAGAGAGCTCTGCTCATCCCCTCCCAAAAACCAGAGAGCTCTGCTCATCCCCTTCTAAAAACCAGAGAGCTCTGCTCATCCTCCCAAAAACCAGAGAGCTCTGCTCACCCCTGCCAAAAACCAGAGAGCTCTGCTCATCCCTTCCCAAAACCAGAGAGCTCTGCTCACCCCTCCCAAAAACCAGAGAGCTCCACCCTCTCCCAAAAACCTGCTGGGAGCTGCTTGTGCTCTGAGCAGCCAGCACAGCTCAGGGTTTGGTGCTCCCTTGGGTCAGAGCTGGTGTCACCAGCAGGGAAAGCATCTCCGACACACCCCAGGGACTGCTGAGCTGTGTCTCCATCTCTCAGGGCCGTTTCCCAGCAGGTGTTTCCCTGTGCTCCCAGGGCTCCTGTGTGTGCAGCCTCAGAGCTGGGGAAGCTGCTCCATGCTCACACTGAGAAATGCTGCTTGTTTTCCACAGGCTGCAATGAACTGAACCCCCCAGACTGTGAATGCAGAAGCAGAGCTTACAACTCACCACTACTCGTGGTTTATTAACTAATTATGGCTGATTAGCAGGTTTAAACCTCAACACCAACACCACAATAAACATTTTCCCACAAAGGCTGTATTTTAGGAGAGAAACAGTCAGATAATGTTTGACAGAGTGATAAAAGATCCACCTAATTCAAGCCTCCACAAAGCCAAACACCCTCCTTGAGTTTGCACTTCAGGGTTTTGCACAAGCACAACTCTTCAGGAGCAATGTTAGCTTTCCAACTCATCCATCATTCCTTCCTCTCTATTGATCCAGTTATCAGTCACATCCAGGTATCCTGGACTGGTTCAGAGGCTCCAAATAAACACATTAAATTGTTCCTGGGTTTATATCACTACCAGACTAATTTAGACCATGTTTAGCACAGCCCTCAAGCCTTCCCAAGAATAACTGATTGGATTCAAGCACGTTGAAAGCACATATATGTTGTTTGAATTATTTTCACATGCTTTCAGACCTAGAAATCCTGTATTTAAACAAGCAGAAAAAGGAAACATTGGAGGTGGGTGTTAATTACTCCTATTTACAGGCTTTTTAGCAGTTTCCCATATTGGTTAAAACAGAAGCTGTATCTTATTTTCAGTGATTCAAAAATCAAGGCAAGAGGAAGAAATTCATCAGAAAAATCAGAGACTACTTTTCCAGAGATATAAAAGAAAATGCAGCTTACATATCTCAGGCATCAGCTTTCAGATCTATCCTTTATCTTCCTAAGGCAAACATGATGATCAATCTATAAAAAAATCCTGAAATAGTCACCCAAAAACCTCCTCTTAATCTTCAGCTGTTCAAGGGTTCTGCAGTTTTCAAAAGAACTCAAGCACAGGACATTTTGGGGTTTGAAGGATTCAGTGTTAAGGGCATGAAAAATATCACTCAAAATGTCTAAAAGGGATTTCAAAGCTTGACCCAAGTTGATAACCCTGGTTAAGATTTTCATTTCTGGATATTTAAGATAAAACTGCTGAGGACTTACAGAGAGCAGAAGCCAGTTTTACAGCAGCATTTTAAGTTGTGATAAGACTCCTAAATATAAATGCCCAAAGCTAATGTGCCAGAATGTTCATTGGGTATTTTTTAAAGGAAGGCACAAGGAATGATCTTAAACCTATATTTAAGCTCTACACAAGAGGCAGTTCAGTATTTAGAGAGATCTGAAGGAAGCCTTGTTCTCATCAGATCATCTTTCTTCAGCTTTGGAGGAAGAAGTGCTAATTTCCATTCTTCCCCATTTTCTGATGTGCTCTAGGATCCATTGTGGATGTGGGAAAAGAAATTATTTGACCTCTTGAATAGAAGGAAAAGGGAAGTGGGAGGGTCATGTCTGGAGAGAGATCTCTGCCCCCTAAAAATATTCAAAATACTGTCAAAATTATGGGGCCTCAGGCCAATTTCCCAGGGCCTGACAGCTACCAGAGAGGTTTATTGTGAAATGAAACAAGGAAAAATATTACTGACATAATCTTATGGAACCCTCTCTTTATTCCTGCATAGAAAGGCAGGAAAAGTCCATCTAAAAATACCAAACCATTTAAAAATTGAGTCAGAAAAACAAAAAAAAATTGTGTCAATATGTGTAACACTCCCCAAACTGGATGAACTTGATTAGAAATAAAAACAACTTGTTAAAATCATCATTCTAAGGTGCTTTTAAATACCCCTAAGGTAATTGTTACCATACTGCAACCAGAAGTTCCTGAGGAGCTGCCTATTGACCCCTTACACTCACAAGTTACTGTTCAGATAACATTTCATGCCCACTGTTGGGGTTTTTTGTTTTGTTTTTTGGTGGTGTGGTTTTTGGGGGGTTTTTTGTTTGTTTGTTTGTTTGGTTGGTTGGTTTTTTTGTTTTTTTTTTTTTTTTTATTTTCACTGAGAATGCCGAACATTTTTTTTTTTTTAATTATTTTGTGTACAGGAGCCTGCTCTGTGCCCTGGAAATGCCAGTGGATCCCTGAGTGGTGCCACCTTCCTGACACTCCCTGAGACACAGAGGTGACAAGGACACAAGGAGGGGAGTGACTCCCCAAGCACAGCCTTGCACTCAATGCCCCCTTCAAGGCAAGCTGAAAGCAAACTGCTCCAGCTGATAATTAAAAAAATAGAACCCAAACAGTTAAGGCCTGTCTGATTAATTGCTCTCCTTAGCTGATTTGATAAGCCCTCCATCAGTTTTCCATGCCTCCTTCACTGCCTTGATCTACTTTGTAAATTAATCTAATTATGAGCACCTGCAACCCAAAGCCCCATCTCTGCAGAAGTTCCACAACTCTTATTTATAATGGCATTTCTTAAAGGTCACCTCTGAGCCCCATCCTGCACAAAAAGCCTTTCTGGGGTCCCAGCAAGGGGCACAGCAAGGGGAATATGCACTGGAGGAACCTCTCCCTGCCTCTGCTTTATTCCCTCTGTATTCAGCAACATAAACTACAAGAAAAATCTAATAAAAATTTACAGCAGACAAAAGATGACAAACGAGTGAAAGTCATCCCAGTCCCCACACCACATGAATCACATCAGCCACACACCAGCAGGGCAAGGATGATGGCAGCTCCAATTCAGGGTCTCAAAAAAACCCACTGCACAAAGAAAGTGCCGTGGGTTTAAACCACACTGCAAGCTGCAACCTGATAAAATTATTTTGAAAAGTTCAGCATCACCCAGAGTGAATAAATGTTCAGTAATAAAAGATTAACTGTGTGTTTATGATGTAGATGTGTGGCTTACCCTTGATTCTCTGAAAAGCCATTTCTATTTGCACCAGTTCTTCACACAGGACAGAACTCTGCCAATAGAATCCAAGCACAAAACTTGTGCTGCAGTACTGTGGTAACTGATTTTAAACCAATTGTACTGCTAGTTTTAATTGATCTCTCCAATTGCTTTTTCATCCTCATTAATTGTTGTGAATATAAATTAGAAACAAAAGGAAGCTCCAAGCAGTTTTATCTGGCTATAAAGATTTCTTGCCACTAGATTTGCAATTCCTCTTTGCAAATTATTTTGTGGGCAGAATTTTTAATATTCTGTTTTAATCATAATTTTCTTCCTCTCAACATCATTACAGAAAGACTCAACATCATAAAATGATTTTTTCCATCAAAATCAGAAAAAGTTACAGTTCAATTCATCTGGGGGTTTGTGCTAGCCTTGATAAAATGTATTTTTAAAAGACAAACAATAACACTGCCAGACTTGCCTGACTCAAAAGCAATTTGCATTAGTAAAATTTAACTGTAAGCCCTTGAGATGACAAGTTTATTGTATTTGTTGTAAAAAATATTTTAGCTGAGCAATGCCAAGCTTGGGGCCTTCTGCAGTAATTGTGGCAAGAAAAATTAGGAAGCAGTGCTTCAGAGAACATCTGCAGAGCTTGCAGGGGATCCCTGCTAGATGGACCCCAAAATGAAGGACACTCCTATCCCACCTCAAAATACTGGTCTGATATTTTAAACATGAGAATATGAGGAAGTGAAGTTATTAATGGAACCATTAACTGTCTCTCTGGGGCTCCCAGATTAATTAAATTCAGAGGCAGTGCCAGATCCTCACAGCCTTTCCAAACCTCCAGCAAGCACCTGCAGAACTGCTCCAAGTATCACCATGTTGTACAGCACACTGTGGAAAAAAACCCCATGCATTATACAGAAAAGCTGCTAGAATGTCAGAAAAGTATAGGAAACAACACCAAAAAAAAAAAAAAAAAAAAAAAAAAAAAAAAAAGGAGGAAATAAATGTTGGCATTAAAGACCTGACAGATGTTAAGCTTTTGTTGTTGCATCAGGTATCAGTGCAGAGTGCTGAGTAATTAAATGGGATGTGCAAATGAGCAAGGGCTTGTCCTTGTCACACTCTCAGAGCTGCCCAGAACCTTCAGCAAGGAGTGCTGGAGACCCCACAGGGCAAAGCACTGCCCTGGGAAGGGGGATGGTTATTGATTATTGATTACCAATGGGTACCCCAGGATTGAAGACTTTCCTCCAGGAAGCTGCAGCACATCTCTGGCTCTCAGGAATGCCAGGGAGCTCAGCTGAATTGTCTATTGATTACCCAAACAGCTTAATAAGGCAGATTTCCTGACTCAGCTGGGGTGAACTATGGAAGGAGATTAAAAATCTGTGTCCCTCAAAGCCTTGGCCACTCCTCTGACATCCCTAATCCCATCAGCAAGGGAAAACTGTTTATTAACTTCTGCTCTCACAGGTGGAGGTCATCCAGCAGCTCAAACATCCTGGAGCAGGCAAGGGAGATCTTAGGAAAAAAAAAATTAAAATAAAATGGGGAAAAAAAAAAAAAAGGGGGAAAAAAAATAAAAAGAAAAAATTTTTTTAAATTAAAAAAAAAAAAAAAAAAAAAGAAAAGAAAAGAAAAAAAAAAAAAAAAGAACAGTGGAAGCACATGAGGATTACCTACTTCCAGTTAAAAGCATGAGGGAAAATAATCAATTTAAAAATATGTATCAGTATACCCAGAAATAAAGAAGGAGTAAAAAAAGCAGAACACAGTATGAAACAATTTGATAAATGTGAGGCCTAATCCCAAAAGCTGGTTTATTTTCATATCATAAATAAAAGAGCTCATTTGCTAATATTTGGAGGAGAAGGGAAAGAGAAGGAACATGTGCTGCTGAGGAGCAGCACTGGGGCTTCTTGTGCCTATACAAAATGACTTTATGAAATATATTTAACTGAGTTATTTTAAGAAGTGCCAAAAAGTTGGCAGCCACAGAGAATTCCTGAGCATAGCTAAAGAGCCTGAGGATTTGGAGCCAGGACAAAACAGGATTCACTGGACCCAGGCTGGACATTTTGTGTTGCTGTTTGTACATCTCCTCATGTGGGGATTGTCAGGAATTCTGATGCCACTGATTATTTCAAACTGTAAATCTGGCCCCATCCTGCCCTGCCTGCAATTCTGACCATGACCACTGAAACTTTGAGGCCATTATCAGATCCTTTACAGGTTCTTAAAGCTCATTTTGCACCAGATGTTGTAAAAAACTGGAGATTTGTCAATAATTCAGAAAAAAAAATAAAATACTAAACTCATGTCCATGTGTTTATGATGATTTCAAATGATTGATTGCTAAAATGACATGATATCCCTTTGATATAATATATCAATATCTATATATATATAATATATTATATATAATAATATATATATTATATATAATAATATATAATATATAATATATAATATATAATATATAATATATAATATATAATATATAATATATAATATAAAATGAATATCATATCATATCATATCATATCATATCATATCATATCATAATCCCTGGAATGGCAATGTGGATAACAGGAGGAAATCAGGCTCACCATGAACATAGCACACCAGGCAACGAGATCTTCGTGTCACAGCATGCAAGACCTGATAAAAACAAAGAAAAAAAAACAGTTTATATTTTGGAAATTTAAATTATGAATGAAAAATCAAAGAAAAAGGCAGTTCACTCATTGAAAAGCAGCTGGTTTCATTTAAATCCAAACAGGTTTATTGCACAATGAACAAAATTAAGCTCATTTCTTCTGTAACAACAGAAAATGTAAAAGAGACTCTTAAAAAAAAATTAAGTCCTACACACCTTCAAAAAACATATAGAACACCCCTTCCAATGGAACTGAAGTGCTAAATATTGCCTAATTCCAGAAAAATCAAACCACTAATGCACACAAGGGCTATCATACTCGTTACCAATTATAATTATTTTGTAGTAGCATTCAGGTATACAAGTATTCACCTACAACCTCAATTTTACTTAGAATCAAATATCTTGAAGGGAAAACGTTTATTAAATAAATACATGCATGAATCAGGGCACATGAAAGTTTTCTTCCCTTCCTTTTGGAGGTGAAAGCCAACCTCTTCCAAGAATCACATCAGGACAAACACACAGGTGTCACAAATGTAATGTCAGGACAAAATTTTCAACAAAGGATTTGTTTCAACCCCTCCTGGGGGTGATTTGAAGTCAGCTGGGAGAGAATCCTGTGTGCAGCACATTCATCAAGACACAACTTGCCAAGCAATCAGTTAAACAGAGCCCGAGCTGCTCGGGGAACATCTCCCAGACCAGCAGATTTATGCAGGAGCACAGCACTGCCAGCCCCCCCAAGAGCTTCAGGACACAGAGATCCAACAGCAATTCCTCTCCTGACTCCTCAGAGCACTCAGAGCATCACAGAGGGAGGCACAAACAGAATGGACATGGTGCTGGGAATAGCCAAAAAGAAATTCCTGGGGTTGCCAGGTTCTGCTGCCCAACCGCTCGGCCAGAAATTCAAAGGACAACGTGAGAGACAAAGCTGAGTTAGGGAGGTGACACATCATGAGTTGAATTGAAATTTGGCCAAAAAATAGAAAAAAAGAAGCCTAACTCACTTGATTGAAGCGCCATGTGAGCACTACAAGTGATAAAAATACCTCTCTGCCCCCCCAAGCTGACAGAAGTGCCTGCAGGAGCTCCAAGACAAACATCTTGTTCCACCACCTGGGCTACCAACATCTCTTTAGCACATTTAATCCAGAGATTCCCCATCGTGGGAACACGTGGAAACAGCTGAAAACCAGAGCTCTCTCACTCTGAATTGCACACACAACACCAGAGCTGAGCAAATAGCAAGTTCCATCTTCTCCAGGAGGTGACAATGCAATCCCTGGACTGGACACCAGCCCCCAAAATCAGCAGGGAACTCCAGGAATCAAAGAGCAAACAAGGAGACACAGCAGGGGGAGATACCCAAATGCCAGGGCCTTGGAGTACAGCAAGTCAGAACATCTCCACCAGAGGGGATGGAACTGGAGCAAAGTCAATTCAATGAGTGAGAAGGGGACTCCTAGCAGGATTGGTGCAGAGATGGAACACACTGACTAAATCCCAGTTCCAGCACCTCCTCAGATGTAAAAACTGAGCCCAGCAGTACAGGTGTGTCCTTAAACCTCCTGCCTCCCTTTGCCTCAGCTGTAAAGTTGTCCCACTTCTGTGAGATTGATTTTGAGTATAAATTCAGAGGATGACATAAAAGTGTTCAAACACTGGGCTAATAAATTAAAATAAATGTCTCATAGGTATTCTCAATATATTTCTCTGACTCTATAAAGACTCAACATTTTCAGCCTGGGAAGGACAACAAAACCAGAAGTCCAGAAGTAATCAATGCTACTTTTAAAATGCATTTTTACTTTAATCAGGGATTACTTAAACCTCAGCCAGATCAATATTTATTTATTCTTTCATCTGGCTTTCCCAGGGTTTTAGAAAATTATAGTTGTCAAAGGTACTGCATAGTGCTGTAAAATTCCCTGTGAAGGAGTTTGATGTAAGAAAGCCAGTCACTCATGAAAAAAATTGAAGTCATACAAAATTTATAGTTAAATAAAAACCTTTTTGCTTCATTCATTTCCCTAAATAGCTTAAACCCTTGCTGGAGCAGAAATTCAGTGTGCCTGCAAATCAGTCATTTGCTGCAGCTGCCTAAAAATATGAATAACCATTTTAAAAAAATGGATAATCAAAGACTTTGCTAGAAAGAAAAGATTTTTAACACTGGTTTTGATGAGGGAAAGGTTTCACCTTCCCAAAGTGAAGATGGAATTATAACAAAATAGCTAAGTTCCCATTTATCCAATATCCAAAAATCTGGAAGTCACAGAGGTGGCAATGGTGGGCTCTTCATGAACAAACCCATTTCCTATGAAAAGGAAAATAGATTCTCTTTGGGGTATAAGGGTATACCCTTTAGGGAAACTTCATTAAGTATTACAAGAAACTTCTCAAAGGGGAGAGAAACAAAAGGATCATTTTTCTGTCAGCCAGCTCTGGGATGCTCAGCTGCCACCAAACATCCTGAGAACTTTTTATTTACTTTAAAAACAAACTCACAGATACTTCTCTTTATATTTGGGGCTGCTGAAGTGCTTCACAAGCCAGGCAGAGCAGTTGCAGCCTCTCCCAGCCCTACCAGGTGTTTCCACACAACCAGAACCCATCACCACTTCTCACAAGTGAGACAAGAACAGAATTACAACGGCTCCAAGTTGAACCTGATGGCGATTGCTTGCTTTATTTTTGAATAAGGTCCAGCAAATATTTTATCATCTCTTACAACCCCAGGTGTAATGCTGCGGTTAAACGTTTTAAATCCATTTTGTGCTGTGAAAGGGTATCATTTCCCCAGGATTCCGTGGCAATTAGCAGCAGCGCTCAGTAGGGCTATTTTTAGCAAGTGCACCTCATTCACACATTTCGCAGTGCTGCTCAGGGATCACTGATCTATATGCATGACTGCAGAGATAAAATCTGGCAACACTCTTTAATAACTGTTTAAGCTGTTCTGGGCGTGTTTCGAGCAATGTACAATTATTCCAACACCTAAAAAGAGCTTTTCCACTTGCAGGATTTTCCACTACTCAGTATGTGCACCCTTGCAGTTGGATAGTTAAGATTTTCCATTATTTCCTTTATTTCATTTACACCTTTTCAGCCAGTGGACAAAGAAGGTGTCCCTGCCCATGGAAGGGGGCTGGAACTGGATAGTCTCAAAGGTCCCTTCCAAACCAAATTATTCTGCTCACAAAAGATACCTAAGAGGGGATTTGCAAAGGCTGCAATGAGAGATTCTTATCCTGATGCACAAATTCATGAGGATACAGCTGAAAAATATGTAAATTCATCACTGCATATTTATATAAATATTGAGAAGAATCACCATAAGATCTTTAAGATTTTGTTAAATTTTAGTGAGCATCAGTATTTGGCATGACACTGACCAAAGCCAAAATTAAAAGTGTTGCTTGGTCAGGTTTGTTTGTGGTTTTCAATTTACAACAAATTCCAGTAACATGTTCACTGCATCACCACTGAATTCCTTTCTACTTTCTAAATGTCCTCAAATGATGCTGCTGCTGTACAGTGCCATTTCTTAAGATAAACAAAACAGATTGGATTTATTCAAATAAGCATGGATGGAGATTTTGAATCAAGCCTAGCACTTCTGTTAATACAAAAGGTGGCAGAGCTTTGGGTGAGGCAGGGATAAATAAATTCAGCTGTGTTAGGACACCTCCAGGAGAAATGTCCTGCTGGCCATGCTTCCATCCATGCAGTGGCAGAGACCTCAAAATCCTGCTCCACTTGGCTCTGGCACCCCAGGACAAAGTTTACTAATGTTTGAAGATGGAATAAGTGTGGCATTAGCAAAAAGCCCATCATGAACTATCCAGCTGCAATTCAAGCTGGTGGAGAAAAGAAATCACAACGGCTGAAAGCCAGGGACAGGCCAACAGGAGAGAAACCACAGTGAGACTTGGAGAATGCATGCATGGAAGGAGGAGAAATCACTGCTTTTTCATTAAATGGTCACTTTGAGGGCTTTGTCCTCCCCTAAACCTCCCTGCACCAGTGGTACAGATGTCTACTACATCTTCAACTTCTCCCACCTTCCAGAAGTGCAGCATTAGTCCAAGTTTAGCTCCCAGTGTGAAATGCATCTCATTCTCCCTGTAATTCCCCAGCATCTCAGTATCTGTAATTACAGCACTCCCAAACAAGCCTGACAGGCACCGTGGCAGCTCTTTTTGTCAGACAGAGGCAGCAAAGGCTCTCCGTGGCTGTGCCACATCCACTGTCAGCTCTCATCGGGGGGGAGCTGAAAATCAGCGGCTGATGGCTCCCCTTGTTCTGGCAAATGAGCCAAAGATGTTCTTCTAAAGATGTTCTCCTGTCAGGCAAGTCCTCACTGGAAATGGGAGCTGCAAACACTGCCCCAAGCACTCAGATTTTGAAACATCCAAATCTGGTACTTCTTTTATTAAACTTACTGGCATTAAAATAAAAGTGACATGCCAGGCACCTTGAGTCACTCTTGGAAAGAGTGAAAAGGGTTCTAGAAAAGGGTTGTAGGCACCAAACAGACTTTTCTGCTTGGTCATGCAAGCTCTGGATGGTTATTTAAAATCATCCCATGTGTTCTGCTGGCAGACCTGAGGTGACTGATGCCTTCCCTCCATCACTGACCTGAGCTGGTGGGGACAAGAGAGCAGCAGAGCTGCAGAAAAAAATGTTCCTGTGAATGTCCCAGCACATCTGGCAGTGCCTCTGTCACACGGGAGCCCTGACTGACACATCACAATGTGCTGGGGACATTCTCTGGGGATCAATGGAAGTGTTACTCTGATGGAGGAAAAGGGGAAAAAAATGGGATTGGGTTTTGGCTTGGGGTTTTCTGTTGGGTGAGGTTTTCCCCTCTTTCTGTATTTCTTTATCTTGTCTTTATTTTAGAAGTGCAGAGTTTGAATGATAAAAAAAAAAAGTGATTCACTGCCTAAGAAACTTCACTGACTTCAAACCTCAAGTATTTCATACAATGGCTATACTTATGTTAATTTAACATAAAATACACAAATGAACAACTCTACCAAAATAATACAATAGATACAGACAAATCTGGTTCCAATTTCTTTAGGTGCAGTGTGATGTAGATGTTGATCTGCACTGTCTTTGGTACTGTTGGTGGCTTAAGACATGCTGGTTAATCTATTTTACCCTAAGGCCATCTATTACAGATTTAAAACAGGGGAAAAAAACCATGTAAGGGTCTTTCAGACAATAAACATTTTGTTCCCTAGAGGTATTCAGCTTCAAAATAAATAATGAAACATGGATTTAAGATTTTAAGTGCTGGAATCAAAGATATGTATTTCATAAGACTCTGGGTGATGTCCAGCCTTCATCTGCCTGCTCACTGCTCAAATCCCAGGAGATGGGAATTTTGTTCCTCTGAAATTGTTTTGGTTATAAGAAAACTCAGTAGCTCAAAAGGCACAGTAATAGCTTTCCCTCAGTCATATTAGACATATATTTTCTAAATATTCCCTTTTATTTCTATCAAATGGGGCTGGATTTGTAGCAGAATTTGAATATCAAAGAATATGATACAATTACAACCCAGCTTATCTGGAAGCTCCTTCATGGTTTGTATTTACTAGCAATTCATAAACTACAGTTATTACCAATTCCTTTAGTAATTTGGCTTTCTGATTCTGGAAGATTATCTGGGCCAGAAGAATCCTCAGATAATAACTCTGTGATGATACAGAGCTTTACAGCTGTACTCAATATAGGTGCATGTTTTCTACCAGAGATCCAATAACACTTTTGGACAGTTTAAGGCTGTGCAATAAACACCCCATAAAAACTGACTGAAAGCCAAATAATCTCATAAAATCTGAGAAAATATAAATCATGTTTGAAAACCAGGGGAATTATTAGGAAAAAACACTTATTTTCCTATATCTGAAAGCACAAGCCAAGAACTAACAAAATGCTGCTTTTCTGGCATTCCCAGGGAGTGATCCCTCATTGCTGTCCCTGCAGAGTCCCAGGAAATGGGAATTCTGTGCCCAGCTTTAGGAATGGCAGTGCCACCAAGCCTCCAGCACCACAGCAGTGGCTCCTCATGGGGGATGAGCAAAAGCACAAAGCCAAGAACCCGATTAGCCAAAAATACAAGTTGCTCGCTTGTCCCAGTAAATGACAGGTTTAGTGAGCAGAGCCACCAACAGGTATTTGCTTTTAGGCAGCATTTGGAAATGAAACTGGCTCTGGGAAGGAGGAGTCCATCATTTTCCCTCAGTGGTCTCAAACTCAGCAGCCAGGAACAGTTCCATTATCCCAACCCTGTGCAAAACTCATTTATAATCTCATTTATAATCCCCCAACATCTTCCCACAAAGCAGAAGGACCATGCCAAAGTCCAAACACCCTTTCCACTGTAGCCATTATGAAATAGCAAACATTCCTCCCAATTTCCTCCCTGTATCACTAGCCATTGGTACTGAGCTTTAATTCCTCAATTTTCCAATGAACATGGCCCCATTCTTTCCTTAATATATGCAAATGTACTACAAGAATTTCCAAAGCACTGAACAAAACTTGATATCAATTTGTAATTAGAAATCTCTGCAAAAGCTCTGGAAATCTCAGCCTCCTCTCTGTGATTCAGTTAAAAAAAAAAATCCACGTAAGTGGTCATAGAAATGTGTATTGTATGAATGCATTCTTTTAATTTATTCGTGAAGAAATATTTTTAAAGGCTGCTCAGTGACAGAGGATTTAGCACAGTGTTATGCAATAACTGGTTCAACAGCTTCCCCCACCATGTACTTTTCTCTGCATGTAAATTTTTTGAAGTTATTTCTAAGGCAATAACTTGATATCAAAAGTTTAATTTCAGAGTGTGACAGATGACAAATATCTTCTCCCTATTTAAGTGCTCCCCCCACAGTGCTATTCTAGTCTGTGCAGAATATAAATGACCAGCTGAAGGCAAAGAAAAAAAAAAAAAAAAAGCCAAAAGCATTTTTCAAGGTTTTACATTAAAATCCACATTTAAGAGAGAATTAATGAGGGAGAAAGAAGTTACCCTCCCTGAATGATGCTGATCAAAGTACATTTCTTCAGAAGCTTCAAAGATTTGCTGAGCAATACATCACTCATGTCCCCTCCCAAGGAAAAAACAAATTGTGTACTGAAAATTTGGGTTAGCTACAGTTTACTGTAAATTCATTTATGACACTGCAACAAAGGACTGCTGCCATGTACACAGGAAGGAAAATTCCTGCAACATTCTGCCAGTAAAAAGGACTGCACTGAGTTTAGCACTCAGTTCAGTGTGTGCTTAGGTGCTGAACTTGGCCACATCTCAAAAGCTTGCAGAGCTGCAAGGCTTCGTGTAAGAAAGATGGATCAGCCTTAAATTAACCCCAAAGTGTGTAGTGAGGCTGGTAACCTTTCAGTAATGCAGAGAGGGAGGTTTTAACTCTGCCAAGAGAGTTAAAGTTCACATGGCCATGTATAATATTGCCTGGAAAGGCTGACCTGGAACAGAGACTAAACAAAGCAAAAGGAATAAAATAGGTATTTATTGAAAGGATTCACCTTGGGCAGTGCAAGAGCCTGGCTGGGGCTACACCCAAGTCAAACCCAGGATGGATTCTGGTCATGAGTTTTACACTTTTATAAGTTTTGGTTCATCTACACACTGTGGTTAATTGCCCAACCACAGCTTCAGGCCATGAAGTCTCATTCCCCCGGCCTGCCTCTTTCCCTTTGCTGTTTATACTTTTTGGGTATCAGTTGTCCTTGATTCTCTAGCTGGGAAGGGACTGCCTTGTCCAACTACCCCGTGAAGAGAACTTACTAACACCTAACATGCAGTTTCAGAGTTACACAACAAGCAGCAGAGAATCTGAAAAATATAAAAGCTAAAACCCAAGGCATCAGTGACTCCAGCTGCATGGGCTGTGCCATCAGGGAGTTGGGGTTGTGCTGGTATTTTTTCAGGTATTAAAAAACAACAGGGGTTTTATTTTTTGTGCTTCTTTCTGCTCCTTCATCACTGGGAACATTCTCAGGTGATGCACACAGGAAAACAACTTCATTCAAGAGAGAATTTCCCCAGGCACCAGAGAAAACTGTGTGTTTGCTTTGAGTCAAGCCCAAAAAGAAGAGGGGCTCTGGTTGTGCTCCCACCTCGTTGTGCTGGGTAGCAGAGTGTGCATCCTGCAGTGGAAAGGTCACCCATGGGCCAGTCCTGCCAAAGGCTGACCTGCAGCTCAGCTAAACACCCTCTCACAGGGAAAAAGCTACAAAAACACAGATTCCAGCAGTTTGCCTGGCAGGCAGATCCCAGCTACAACCCTGAGCATCTCACTGGGAATTCAGAGAATGAGCAGCATGCCCAGCATTTCCCACAAAGCTTTATCACTTCTGCTTTTTACCTTTTCCACATGCCTTCCTTCAGGGCTGCATCCAAACATCCTGGATCTGAGAGAGGGTTTAACACCTGCCTGGTCACACTGTCACAGCTGTGGTTAAACTGCTTTTCTGATAAAGTTTTACCTGAAAATTCATTCATTTTCTCTATTAAGGTCTTCCAAGGCACCAGCAAAGTATGGTGACAGCCCTGCCAGGGGAGGTGATTTATGCAAAGATGCTTTCCAACATTTTCCCAAACTAAGTTCAATGTAGTTGTGATAGGCTGGTTTCCCCATCACTTACAGTAAGCACACACATTGATTACTCATTACAAATTGTTATCAATTACACGTTACAACTTGAACTATTGCAAGGTATCTTGCCACTATAGTCCAGTTAGTTACACAAGTTTTAAAAAAATTTATTTTATTTTATCTAATTAAATAACACACTGAAATCATTTCTGTGGCACGTCCAGAAGTGGTTCAAGGTGAATTATTTTTATTCAAAAGCAATCAGGACATTTTTTTCAATTCAAATATAATGAGATGCCAGTGAAAAAAAAACTTCCTGGTGGTTGACAGGTGACTCCATTCCTAAACAATTCCTTTTACTTTCAGGGGATGGACCTATGAAAAACTGCTTACAAGAGCTGTTTTGAAAACTACTGGTTTGTTACTGGGATTTTAAGTTTTGTTAAACCATTCCCTACAAGATTGTTATAAAATAATTCCCTGGAGCATGCCAGCAAACCCTCTCTGTACAAACCAGGTGATCAGAACCTCTCTAAAGGCAAAGCAGGGCTCTTCCAGCACAGTGTGAAGGATTTTAAATCATTCCTTAGGTCTTGAGCCTTCTCCTGCACATCTTACCCCCACAGCATTGTCACAAAAAGGCAAAGCTGACAGCTCCCCAGGCTGCAGCAGGAAGCCACCCACACACAGATCCAGAAAAGCTCAGCCTGGATAAGCTGGGCTGTCCTGGTTTGGAGGACAGGTATCTGCCAATAAAGGCAGGAGCTTCTCTTTGAAATGGAGAATATAAACCCCCTCCCTCCAAATTATTATAATTTTGAAATTAAGGGGCTCTCAGGCAAAGATATAGGAATTAGGAATAACAGTTCTTTACCAGGAAAATTAAAATAGAAATGCAGTATTACAAAGAACAATCCCCAAACCCTGCCAGAGTCAGAATCCAAGCTGACACCTGTCAGTCAGTCAGGGTGTTGGCACAGTCCCATTCCATGGTGGCTGCATCCTCCTGCAGTGGCAGATGTGGTTCAGCTGGAGCAGTGCTCCTGGAGAAGGGGCAGTTTCCTCTGAAGGTGCAGGGATGATGTGGAAAGGTCTGGCTTTCCTCTGGAATCCAGTGGAAAGAAGGTACCTTGGTGTTCCAAATCTCAGTTTTTATCTGGGTAGGAAAGGCTTGGCTCCTGCCCCTGGCTGGAGCATCTCCCATGGGATGATGGAATTTTATCAGCCATGCCCTGGGACTGAATGGGCCAGCAGCAGATGATCTCTGCCTGGAGGGAGGATGGGCTGTGGCAAAGATAAAGCTGATTGCCCCAGCTGGTTTAAAGCTGGCCCATGAGCAGATAATGTGTGCCATGGAGATCAGGGGCACTGCCCCACCCGGCTCCAACAGATGGGGACAGAATCCACATTGCTGGGCACATCCTGTACTGCAGCCCAAGACAAGGGCTCTCCTGGCAGCCCTGCTGTGATGTCCCTGCTTTTCCCACTGGCAGGATCTCCCTCTGGGGACCCTGCAGCTGGCACTGGTGGCTTCTGGCCACCCTGAGCCCAGGGATGCAGGAGCAGCGTGGCTGCAGCACCTTCCATCCCAACCCAGCTCCTCCCCAGAACACATCCTGCTCTCTGCAGGTGTCCCCAACGTGTCCAGACAGCCAAAAGTAGGACAAGTGTGCTGCTCCCCTCTGATGGGGGGTTTGCTGGACTGCAAAAGGAGAGGAAAATGGAAAAAACCAAATTTATTCCTCAGGGGAGTAGCACAAAAGATGATTATGCTGCCTTAGCTTCCCAAAAATCACCTTATCTCAAAATACCCATCAGTCACTGCTATTTTCACTGCCATTGGGACATATTTCAGCTTAAATTTCCTCTGACAAGGGGTTTTTACCTCTGTAAAACATCTCTGTTTAAAAGAAAACTCCCCTTATTATGGATTAGGAAAAAAAGCACACACACACATTAACACAAAAGCACAAAACTGTTCTAGCTGTTCATGAGAAAACCATAAGTACAAATTTCCATGGCAAAAAGACACAAAATTTGTAATATTTTCAATCTTAGCAGATTTTCATAATCAGTCACCATTATTTTCACAACCATTAGAAGACATTTTAGCTAAAATTTCTTCTGACAAGAGGTTTTTTTACCTTTTTAAAATATCTTGTTATTAAAAAAAAAAAAAAAAAAAAAAAAAAAAAGTTCCCTTATTATGGATTAGAGATTCTTGGTTTTACTGACTGTACAGAGGAATCAACACCAATATTCCTTGCTATGGATTAGAGATTTGGGGTTTAGTGCATGTCTTTCTGTGCAGAGAAAGCTCTAGTTTAGGCTACATAGCAGCATAAACTATTGTTCAAGATAATTTCCAACCATATGAACAAGTGCTTGAGGACATACAGGCATAAAATTATCCTGTTTTAAATGTTCTAACTCTGTAATATATTTGTCTTCTTGTTCTGATAAAATGTGCTTGTTGACAAGAGAAAACTGGAGGAGAGATCCAAGGGAATAAAATCCCTGCCATTGACTATAGAAAATGTAACATGATTTCTGTTGTACCAGAGATTAGAGATACTAAATGCAAATACATGCAAAAATGCTATTCATAAAGTGATTTGGAGGCCTTGAATAACCTTTTTTGGTAAAATGTGTCATTCACAGAATAAATGCAGATATATTACATTGTGAGCTGTGATACAATGAATTGTAAGTGACATTACATTTTTGAGGGATTTTTGGCCCTCATGTGAGACCATGAACATCCAGATCCTCAGGGGCTTCAGCATTCACAGAATCTTAGGAAGGTGCTCAGAGAAATTTATCAGTGATGATTAAATTATGAAAATGCTTTAAGATTACTGCAAATTCCACTTGGTGGCAAATATTTAACTTTACACAACAAGCACCCACATGCCAAATTAAAGAAGCTGAAAGCCAACACAAAACTTCATTATTAGTCTTCACAACATGGAGAAATGAGACAGCAAATACAAGTTTGCAAACCATCAGATCTATTTTTGAGCAACTGCAGGCAAAGGTAGAAATGCATCAAGTAAAATAAACTGGAAGCAGGAGTTGTGCAGCTGCAGATGCTGATTGTGTTGGTATGACTGGGCATTACCTGTTATTTATAAATAAAGGCATCATCATTATCCCAGGTTTCCCCCATGGATCCCTCCAGACAACAATTCCAGGTGTTTCCCCCTGCTGTCACCATTCCTCCAGTTCATGAGCCATGAGAAAAGCCCCACTCACAGGCACCTCTGATCCCTGCAGTGTGCAGCACAACCAAGCTTTGGTTTTGTTTTGCAGTCTGGGCCTGATTTGCTGCCTGAAGACAACTCCTCAGACACCTCCAGCACTCCCAGAAAATTTCTGCAGCCTCTAATAGGGCTGCAAAGAGACCTCAAGGGCTTCAAAGAGACCCCAAGGGCTGCAAAGATACCCCAAGGGCTGCAGAGACCCCAAAGGGATGCAAAGAGACCCTAAGGGGATGCAGAGAGACCCCAAAGGGATGCAGAGAGACCCCAAAGGGATGCAGAGAGACCCTAAGGGGATGCAGAGAGACCCCAGAGGGCAGTGGAAGTCATTCCCTGTGTCCTGTCCCTCCATCCCTGGTAAAAAGTCTCTCTCCATCATTCTTGTGGGCTCCTTCAGGTCCTGGAAGAGCCCAATTAGGTCTCCTGGCAGCTTCTCTGTTTGGTTTCAGGGTACAAATTAAAAAAAAAAAACAAAACACAAACCACAAACAGAAAAGCACAAAACTGTTCAAGTTGTTTAAGGCAAAAACCATAAGTACAAATTGCCATGGCAAAAAGCAAAAAATTTTTAGTATTTTGAATCTTAGCAGACTTTCATAATTACTTGTTCCCTTAGTAGTAAATCCCACTTGCAAACAGTACCTCCTATATTGTATTAAGTGCTAAGGGCTCCAAAGAACATATTCCCCCAAACATTTCTCATATGAATAGCACATTATATTTACTATTTGATACATTTATAGTGGCACACTAAATATTCACTTATGAAAAAGGCTGGATTTATTTCCAGCATATAAAAGTTTTCTATCCACAGGGGACCAAGTTAATCATGGTCCATTCAACCACTGCACTCAAAACATTTCTGTCTGACAGTTTGATTATTTGCCACTGAGAACACATGGCTCTTGTCTCCAGATAAATCTCCAACATAATTTAAGAAACAAAAGGGTTAACAAGGACCCAGGTATTCTGACACAAAGGCATATTTCTTCACCAGTCCTATTGCCACAGGCCAAAAGAATATATCCAATATATCCCATTTCTCAGAGTCACACATAGCAGAATGCCCCACATTTCAAAGCAAGGATGCATTAACTTCACTTAAAATTCTCTGCTCCCATTTTAGGTACTTACATGTTTAGCCTGATAGTGGATTTTTTTCTTGCTACACTCCACTCTCACTTCTTACTCTCCCTGCTTGAGACTGAGCTTCACTCACAGATGGACAAAATGGCCAGGTTTTGGATGAGCAGGGGACAAGGTGATTGTTTGGGGTTTTTAAGTAAGTCCATTTTCAGCTGTCTCACAATGACCATTTCAAATCAGCAACAAGCTTTACAACAGTCTTGGTCTTTATCTTTTCATTTACTTCCTTTTATTCCCCTTAAACCAGCAAAATAAAAAGCTTTCAGGGATTTCCAGAGTGACCCATACTCACTGCTGCCAAATGGAAAATGTGTATTTTATTGTAATATCCTAGAACCAGGATCCTGTTGCAAAGGAAAACTCTGTATGAAGCAGACATTTTCCCTTAGAAGTGAAAAAATAATTCCTTCCTTTTTTCTTATTTTTTAAATGAAAACTTCTTCCTTACAGTCCATGTATTAATTTGTGTAATGTAATAATGAATGTTGCCTCCTCGGGAGCTTTTCTGGAGCATCTGAAGATGCTTTTTATCATTCATTACAATATGCTGTGCTTTTAGAACCAATGTAAATATAATAAAACCAAACCCAACCTCCAGTGGAACACAGGAGCTGTGGCAGGGAACCAGGACACAAAAGCTCTGGCTCGAGTGGCAGCACAGCTTCCTCAACACCTGATCTTTGTGACAGCAACTGTTCACAGAGTGTATAAACAAATGGTCTGACTTGTCTAGACATGGAGATTTGGGATAAGAAACCCACAGGACTCATAGAATTGTTGGAAAAAACTTCCAAGGGGATTGAATCTCCCTGTTAATGCAGCAGTGCACTGTTCACCAGTGACTGTCCCCAAGTGCCACATCCCCACGGCTACTGAGCTCCCAGAGAGCCAACCACAGCCCTGGGCAGCCTTTCAGTGAAGAAATATTTCCTAATATCCAACAGAAACCTCCCCTGGTGCAGCCTGAGGCCATTTCCTCTTGTTCTATGGCTTGTTATTTGGGAGAAGAGACCGACCCCCACCTGGCTGCCAGCCCCTGGCAGGGAGCTGGAGAAGGAAGCTGTCATTTGTCATGGCAAGACTTGAACACCGTGCACGAAGACAAAGCAGGGAATCTCAGAGCAGCAAAGTGTTCTCCAAGCCAGTAATTTCTAATTCTACAGGACACAGATCAATACTCTTCAGCTTTACGAGCTGATTTGCTCGAGTTATTGTTCCTGCTGCACCTTTAGTGCCCAGCAGAGAGGTTTAAATCAAAGCAGGGAACAAAGGAGGGCTGATGTGGCCCTGGGGAGGTGTGGAGGAGATGCAGGCTCTGCTGAGTGCCTGCAGCCCCTGCTCAGCAGGGCTCACACCACAATGGGGCAATCAGCCCTTACCCAGCACTGCCACACATCAGCAGCCTGCTCACATTCCACTGAGTGCAAGGGCTGCACAGGGGCGTTTGTTAGGAAGTGAAGAAGGAAAAGAGCAGAGGAGACCAGCTGAAATCTCAGAATTCCTTTTGGGATAGCAGCATTTGCATGTATCATTTGCATATCTCACATACAGAGGAGCAGGCAAAGCCTGGCTGGGTCGCACACAGCCCAAAGACAAAGCAGTAGCACAAGCTCCTGGGACAAGCTGCTGAGCAGGGAAAGGGAAATGGCAAAATTAAACATTATCTTAGACAATCTGAGCTGAATTTTGTTGCAATCTTCTTTCAGCTTTACAATCACTTGCTCTTTTTTTTTGTTGTTGTTTTCATTTCAATGGCAGTTTGCAAATCTCACTGAAGTGTAATAAAAATCATAGTGCTCCATGAACATAAACTAATAAAAAAGCTACCATTTATTATATTACTTCAGTGAAACAAGAAATGGAAACTCTAATGTATCCCATCTGTCTAAATGGTAATGAGTCCATGCAAAACTCATTGCAGGGTCAGAATCCAGTATTTCCCTTTGGATCATTCAGTGCAAACAAAGTTCATGTCAGCTCTGGTTCCAACAGCAGAAAGAGGCAAAATGAGCTGCAGCTCCCAAGATTTTATTATGTTGATCAGATATGTCTCAGGGTTTGAAGCCTCTTCAGTGTACAATTTGATTTACACAATCAGAATTTGGACTGGAATGTGTCTGCAGCTCTTGTTTCTCAGAATGCTGCTCCACCTGCCTGGAGGGTTTCTCCCAAGGCACACGGGTTTGATTCACTCTGCACTGGGAATATTGTGGCAGTCAAGACTTGTATTGACTTCAAAATTCAAAGTACAGAGCTTCCACAGAGCATTTTATGTCTTTATAAAGATTTTTAAACCTAAATGTATATTTAAACATGTAGTTTACTAACACTAGTTGGAATATTTTTTGAAATAAAAATAAAAATTTTTGAGTTCTGAAGAGTTGATTGCCAAAGCTGAATGATCAGGACACAGTAACTACCTGCATGCTTATTTTAACACAACTGACAGAGACCCAAGCAGCTCCATTTAAATAAAATAAAAAAGAAGAAAGAAAACCAAGTAGACAATGTACAACATCTTCCTTTAAATAAAATAACAATAACAAAAGGGAAAAAAAACCCTTCACTTATTTTCCTACACCACTTGACTTTAAACTGATTTTGAAACTCAGCTCCAGCAGGCAGGTTTACAGAGCCTGAAAGCAAACTGAGCATTATTTGTTTTCCTTTGCAGCGCTGCAGGACCAGCATCCAGAGCAGAGCAAAACTTTGGCTCAGGTTTCTTTGATCCTGGCAAACCAGGTTCTGCCAAAAGTGTTCAAACAGCCCTGCAGGCTTTAGGCTAAGCAAGGCTCATCCATATTCAGCAGAGCTGGAGGGCTCCTGTGCTGGGAGCCTCCACAGATGCTTTCATGGCCCACACCTCTTGTGATGCCACCACCCACACTGGGCTTGCATGATGAGCACCAGCATATCAATGTGTGATCAATTAATTCATGAGTATTTAATATGCAAAGGAAAGGTCAGCTAATTCCCTCACTGAGATTAAGAGACTTTTATCATTAGTGGCAGCTACAGGTACATCTGTGGTCCTGCAGCTCAAACATAACATTTTAAGCCCATAGGCACGGACATCTACTAGAACTGCTCACAGGAGGATGATTTATCTTTTCACACTCACTTCCCACTAATTTTGTTACTGACATACCAGTAATTACTGTTTCTAAATGCCTTCCCTACCTTCTTCAATTTTAATTATACTGTGTCAGCACACAAAAATGTACAAACCATGCAGAAGACAAAGATGCATTTCCTACAGAAGCTCCAGAGCTTTCAAAAGCAGGAATACAAGAGCAAGGCCCCAGTAGGCAGAAGTCACCAGCTTTGCATAGGGAGTCCCAGGCAGTGATAAAAATAATCTTGAAGTTTTGAAGGGCTGAAATAGAGGGGGAAAAGAGAACTGCACAAGATGTTTCCTGACTCTTACTTGCCTTGCTTCTGAGACTCATTTCTTCCTGAGAAATGGCCAAGTAACAGGTTTGCTTGTCACACCAAATAATCCAAAACCAAGGCTCCCAGTCAGCTTTTAAAAGCTTTTTCTGTCCTGTCCTCTCCAGCACTTCTACCACATCTGTGTTACTTCCCAGGGCCCCTTCCAATAGCAGGACATCAATAATTACAAAAAGAAGCAACTTTTCCTTGCAGACCATGTTCCTGAATAGAAACACATCAGTTCAGGATTTATCCCACATCCAGCTCCACCTCCAGCCACCTTCTGCACTGCTGAAGGAGCAGGAGAGATGTGATGTGCCATGGTTTATAAATGAGTGCAGAACAACCTCCCTGTGAGGAGCTCCTTATCAGGGGGACGTGAAATCATGTCTGAGAGGGATTCTGGTGGATCAATAATGATTTGTCTTTAAAAGTGAGCTGAGGTCAGAGAGCCAGAGTCATGAGGAAGATGGGATGCCACGATTCAACCTTCTCAGCCATGGTTAAGTTCATAAAAAGCTTCTCAATCAGACTCTCACCTGCTCCCCACCTCCAGGAAACAGCATGACAAGCCAGGGACTCTGACAGGGCCTTTTTGGGAGCCCCTTTTCTTTTCCCTCTGCCTCTTAAATAAGGTTGCCTTCCAGTTCTCAGCTATTAAGAATTCATTCCTCTTCTCGTGTGAGAGGGAATTACCAAATTCATCACAGCTCAGCCTTACTCTCATAACAGCACCTACAATCAGGGCATGTGTCTGTAATTCCTCCTCAGCAAGTTATCTTCTCCTTCTAACCCTCCCAGTCTCAAGGGGAAAGTCACTAAAGCTGTCAAAAGAAAGAGCAGGAGGCTGGATCCAAAAGGGAACTCAAATCCCACTGGGAAAGGCTCAAAACCTGAGCCAGGTTTTACCTCATTTCTGGGTCTCTGCCCCCCAACAAGAGGCCAGTCCTGTTTTAAGGAGACAGACTCCCTGGGGACATGGATCAGGATACTTCAACATCCACCAGGAAAACGCACAGGTGTCTGTATCTGGAGTCCCTTCTCAGATCTTAGGAACTTCTTTTGATAAGGATTTGTAAAGCCTTCCACACCTGAGGGAATGTTCCTCAGACTAATTTATCATTTAAAAGGAGCAGGGCATCACCTGCTGCCTTCAGCCCCTGCTATTGCAGCTCCCACAGCTTTGCTCAGTGCTTGGTTACTTTCCATTTATCTGGAAGATAAATGGCATTGTTCTTACTGAAGCAAGGCTGATCCATGAAAGACAGTGCAGAGAACTCCTGCAATGATGTTTTTCATGCCATAAAAACCAAAACTGGTTCTTCTGCTTCCCTCTACTTTAAATTCTTCCATGTCTCAGTACCCAAGAGTTCTCTGATGAATGTCTGCACATCACAAAGCAACATTTAAGTCAAAGTGAAATTTCCTGCTTTGCCCACCAGTGCCATTCAGTACTTACACTGTCCATTATTTATTTTATAAAAGATTCCTGAGGAAAGAAGGTAAATATTTTGGTCTAATGCCATTTAAAATCATTTTCAAATTCTGCTGGTATGGTGACTTGTTGGCTGTGCTATTTACACACTAATTGAGGACACACCAATTACTTAAGAGATTATACCAAAAATATCTTGGTGGGAGACTTTCTGTCATCTAAGGAAGAAAAAAACCCAACTTTTTTTTTTTTTTTTTTTTTTTTTAAGCACCACAATCACCTTTTAAAATATGAAACAAACCCCTGTCTCATTAGGAGTGTACTGTATAATGACAATTTAAAAGCCAGCTGCCAGTTTCCCATCTTAAGTCTTACAACAAGGAAAATTTAAGTATTTCTCAAAGCCTGGAGATAATTTGGGAAATGTTTAAGACCAACATCATTTCTGGAAAGGTTTTAGCAGCTAAGATTTTAATAAAGTATCAATTAAACTTTTCTCTAACATATTTAAAAATATGCAGAACCCAGCTCCAGGTCTGACTTCACAAGCATCCCAAAGTACAGGCTCTAGAAATAAAGTTGTTGCTGGCTTAGAAAAAATGCATTTTCCCTGCAAGGTTTCAACAGTGACACACAGGAAGTCAAAGGCTTTTGCTGCAGGGTTTTGCTCCACAACAAATCAAAGCAAGCAGGCCCCAGTTCTCATCTCCCTCAGCACCTGCAAATGCAGCTCCATTAGCATTCAACACACTTGAGCTCAGAAAAGGAGGATTTTGTATAAGTATTAATTATGCAAATTAAATAAGTGTATGCTTTTAAATATATCTAATGTATGGAAATGACCCACAGTTATAACTTTACTTGAATTATTGTCTAATAATAGAGAGCTGCTGTTGCTGCAGGTACAGCCCGTGGGGTGACATCTTCACTGGAGCAAACATTTTCAACAAAGTGAAAAGAGGAAGAAAGGGGACAGGAGCAAGAACTTTTTTCTTTTCTAGTTTGGCATCAAAGCTGATATAAAATGAGCTGAAATCTGTGTACTATTGACCAACACTTGCACAAGTAGCTGTGATAAATACAGATATAAATATTCTCTAGGCATCATCCCGGGTTTGGGAGTCTGATGCACACATTTGACCTGCAACTTCAATCTCACCAGGGTGCTCTGGCAAAATCCTACTGAGAAGGAAGGAAGGAAGGAAGGAAGGAAGGAAGGAAGGAAGGAAGGAAGGAAGGAAGGAAGGAAGGAAGGAAGGAAGGAAGGAAGGAAGGAAGGAAGGAAGGAAGGAAGGAAGGAAGGAAGGAAGGAAGGAAGGAAGGAAGGAAGGAAGGAAGGAAGGAAGGAAGGAAGGAAGGAAGGAAGGAAGGAAGGAAGGAAGGAAGGAAGGAAGGAAGGAAGGAAGGAAGGAAGGAAGGAAGGAAGGGAAAGAAAGAAAGAAAGAAAGAAAGAAAGAAAGAAAGAAAGAAAGAAAGAAAGAAAGAAAGAAAGAAAGAAAGAAAGAAAGAAAGAAAGAAAGAAAGAAAGAAAGAAAGAAAGAAAGAAAGAAAGAAAGAAAGAAAGAAAGAGAAAAGAAAGAAAAAGAAAAAGAGAAGAAGAGAGGAGAAGAGAGGGGGTGGTGGAATGGAGAAAGGAAAGGACTGAATAGTTGAACAATTTTATGAGAGAAATGAGAGATTCAGAACATAAACACCTTATTCTGTTGAGAATTCAGCTAAAGGCACTGGAAGGGGGTTTATTATCCAATGACTGGTATTTTCCAGTCCCTAACCAGACCTGGGCAGAACAAAATCTATGATGAGAGAACATAACTGAACTTGAGAAATATATGATTGAGGAAATAATTCATGTTTTTGCCTTAAACCCTTTAATGGCCCTGAAATAATTTTAAAATTAAAACCAAAACAAAGTACTTTTGGTGACTCTAACTAGAAACCTTTTCTAGAACACATAAATTGATTAATCCATCATACTGCCATTAAAAAAAAAAAAAAAAAAAAACACCTTAATGGAAACACCAAAAAAAAAAATCTGGTTTAAAAGCTTATTTGGAAATTACTGCTGGGAGAGTTACTTTTATTTATCTTTAACTTTCAGGAATGGGTTAATTATAAAAGAAAAATGCAAGCATATATAGAGAAACATCTGCTTGGGGTGAGTTCATTACTACCACCCTGTGCTGGCTGTGTAAGGCTGTGCCACAAGTGCCACGTTTTTGGCATTTCTTGCCATGCCAAGCACATGTTCAGCAGGATTGCATGAACATTTCCTGACAAACTCTCTGCTGTCAGGACACCGCTCTTGGTGGGTGAAAAGCAATTTTTTTTTCCTTCACACTCTTCTGGTGATAAAGGCCAAACTGATTTTTTTTTTTTTTTTTTTTTTTTTTTAATTCCTGTTCTGTTTCTCCAGCACCATCATTCCTGAACTTCATGGTCCTATTATCCTGCCAGATTCCTTTCTCTTCTGAGTTTGACAGCGGCTCCTTCTCCATGAGCAACATCCCTCTCACTGCAGCAGCTGTCACACAGCTCAGGGATGTTTGATCAGCCAAAATCATTTGACAGCAGGAAGAGATACCTCATTTTTTGGATGAAGATGTGCTATGCTGAACATCACAAGGCCTTCAAAGATCTTCTCCATCAAAAAGCACAATCTAGGGGAGAACAGTTTCTCATACATGAATAAGATGATAACTCATTGCTGTAACCTGTTTCATATTTTTCATACAGTGCTTTCTGCTGAAAAAATGAGTGCTGTTTCTCTAACATTAATGTTTCTTCTCTTCCAAAAAAAAAAAAAAACCACCTTACTTTATTCAGGGGGAGAAAAAGGAGCCCAGTGCCCTAAAGCAGATCTGAATTCTTGTTGATTATAAATGTCACAGTACCTTGGCTTTTACACAACTGCTAGGAAAATGAAATAGCAATGCTGTGGGATTACTCACATGGAACAACCAATCTCCTGCTCTCTGAGGGAAAATATTAAACTTACTTGTAAGCTAAATAAAAGTGTGTTTTGAGGAAATAGTGCATGGATATAACAGCAGGAGTAGAGACTCTGCTGGAGACGAGTATTTGTGTGGATTTCACTCTGGTTCAGATTTGCTTTTACATCAGTTGGGCTTCCAAATGGGTCCATGAAATATGAGACTTTTGACATCCACATGGACCATCAGGACAGCATCTGGGAGAAGGAATGCCAGGCAGCAAATGGCTGTGGCAAAGAACCCTCCTGAGCAGCACAGTCACAGCACAGAGCAGGGGAGGTGAACTTGCAGCCTTTCCTCATTTTTCCCAGTGCCTGGGAAAAGCTTTTGCTTTGTCTCTGACATGGATTGCTAAATCATTGCATCCCCACAGAGAATAAAACTGGTGTTCCCTGTCTTCTCCAAGCCATGGGGTTTAAGGTTCACCTGAGTGAAATTATTTCAGGCAGCTCTGATTCCAATGGCCCCAGCCCCTCTCCAGCTGTGACAGTTTGGATAATTGACTTCCAAGGCAGAATGGAACAGCACAGGAATGTAAGCCAAAGCTCTCAGTAGCCAAAAAATCAGCTACTAAACTGCTGTCAACATACAGCAATAACCACCCCAGCTGTGCACAGACACCGAGTTATTGGGCTGGCCAAGAATTTTTCAGTTTGAATTTTGCCATGGTGACAACCCCTGTATGGAACAACAAATGACAGACAGGCTCTTGTGACCCCACTCATTTTGTAGTTTCAATGAGGCAAGTTAAAAATTGGGCTGTGCCTTTCACACACACACACACAACCCATCCTTCTTCCAAAAGAGCTGCAAGTATCTGTGCCAGCAGGAGCCAAGGCTGGGGCTGCAGAGAAAGTGGTGGAGCCACTGGGACAACCTGGAGAACCAGCCAGGGGCTGCCTGCAATTTATGCACATGGGTGCAAATGTTTGGTGATGCCACAGAAAAACTGGGATGGGACAGCACAAAACTACAGTGGAAACAAAACTGGGTTTTTTTTCACTTTCATCCTTAAGTGTCTGAAAGAAGCCTCCTTCAGAAGAACAGAGCTGCATCCTCAGCACCAACAACTAATTCCAGTTTAAACTTCTGCTGAAGGTTATTTTGCCAGAAAAAGCAATGGGCTTGCCTTGTTTGGTTTGCTTTTGTTTGGTTTGGGGTTTAAGTCAATATGGTCTGCAAATAGTACAGCAAAGAAATTAAATAGTTCTAAAGGAAAAGGAAAGCTCTGTTTCACTGTTTTAAAAAGCCAATAGCATTCAATGCTCTGACTTCATCTCAAGGTTCCTTGAGATGCCTGTGAAATAACAGGGCACAAGGGCTGATGCTGACAGATCAGATCCACCTTGAAGTATTATTAAACTCCAAAGAGCTGCCTCAACAAAGACATTTTCTAAATGAGTACAACTGTTCCACTGATGCAGGGTATCAGATCATACAGAGAGTGTTCCACACTTCAAAGGAAAAAGCCCTTCATGTTTCCTCTTATTATAATAATAATTATTGCTTTTCTTATAAGACAGGTGGAAGCTACAGATATCTGTGAAATTTCAAACCTGCCTGCTAACACAGAGGTGCTCTACACCAGAGAGGTAAAAGCAGTTCTAAGAGACAGGTCCTAGAGAAACCACCTGTTTTATGAGAGCTCTTCAAAGATTTATCATCTCTGCTGGTTTTTTTCCCTGAGTTAAAACCTGAATGTTACATCTGTAGTACAGATATATAACACACTTGAGTTTTAAAGGTGGAAATGAAAACTGATGGAAATTGCTTTTAAACTGTTCTCAAACTCACTTAACTGAAGTCACCAAGGCTTTTAAACCAGAGCAACAACAACCCAAAAAAAAAAAAAAAAAAAAGAAGAACTCAAACAAAAGCAACAAAAAGGCTGATTTACCAGAAAAGGTATTTCCAAATCAAGCACCACTGAAGTATGTTCAGACATTCACATTCATTTTTCCTTCATCAGACTCCACTCATTTTCAAAATGCATAACTAAGTCTAATACTCAAGCACTTCTATGATCACTGTGAAGAAGCTGGTAGAGTCTAATTTGCCAAAATAAAATTGAAAAAGGAATCTAGTAAAACATTGAAAGAAACAGTCACAAGCAGAATTACAACTGCTGGAACATGCAATAATGAAGGAAATAACAGGCTGACAACACTACAGAATTTAGAAAACACAATTAAATCATAAGTACTAAACTCTATTTACATCTCTTGGGATGCTTTGCAATTTCTGTTCAACAATATCAACAATAATTACACTCAAGATAAAGGTTCATTATCTGAGTTCTACAGCCAGGCACATGTATTTGGTACCTGCATTGTAACACATGCCTGTGCCTGTTTCCATATGAAAAACCTGAAAGAAACAAGACTGTACAATATTTTTCACATAAATGAACCTCTGCACCTGGTAAAAATATTAATTCAAGTGCTAAAAAAACCTTGGAATTTCTAATATCTAAAGCACTGAAAAGTTTAGAAACTTCAAAATGTTCATGTAACCATAAAAGTTTTCCTAAAACCTCTCAGCTTCTTGCTTTACTCAAAGCAGGTCACATTCACCCTTGTCTGTCTATTTAAAAAAAAAAACAAAAAAACAAAAAAACAACAAAAAAAAAAAAAAACCAAACAAAAAAGCCACTAAAAGGAGCACCTTCCAGCTGGGACCTTTTCAGTGACAACATCAAATATTCAGAGCAGTAATGCTCATTTTGATACATTGATGGTGTAAAATCAAGTACAAACAGCAGAAGGTGCTGGACACCCTGAGCAGTGAGTGTTTGGAAAACTTACCCCAAATTTCCAGGAACTCATCACTCCAGGATTAAAGGGTGTTTCTGCACAAATACCAATGGGTTTGGGTTCTCTGAACCAAATTTCTGTATGGCAAAGTGTCACTGGAAAGGAAATAACTCCATATGATTCTGGCTTTGGAATCTTTTAATGGAGTTAAACCCCCTGCAAAATAATGAATTATGAATAACTGGGATTAATGCTACTTTTGTGCATTTCAGTCACACACTGTAAGTAATTAGGTGAAATTATTGTGATTCAGGGACAAGAATGGAGCTGTCAGCTGCCTTATGTCACTCTGAGTGGCCTCAAAGGTCACTCCTGCTCAGCCACCCAAAACAAAGCATGTGACTGAATAATATGAGTAAAGACAAAAAAAAAAAAAACATAACTCAGCTAAGTCAGCCCTGAGAGCACAAGTGTTGTCATTCCCCTCTCTCATTTATTGACAGGATTTACAAAAGAAGAAATAAAAATACTATTTAGCAAGAAATTCTGAAAAACAGAAGACAGCTATTGCAAAACTTCCCACAGGAGAGGAAATCAAAATAGTTTCTGAAATATAGGGAATCAAGGCTTGGTTTCTGAGAGTCCCCAGTGGCTCTGGACACTGCTGGCTTTTCAAAAGGATCAAGAATGGCAGGGTGGAGGCAGAGGGGGCTCAGGCTTTGGGAGGTGCTGCTGGGAGCCAGGGAGCCCTGTCCTGGCACCTCCAGCCAAAGCTCCAGGCTTTGGAAACAAGCAGCTCCCAAAGCTCTGCTTCATTCCTGTTTCTAAAGGATACATTTCCACAAACACTTGGGACTGCACTGAATCTGAACTTTTCAGCCAAAAATGTTTTGTCGCAAATCTCCACCATTCCTGCCACCAAATTAAAAACCATTAGAAGAATGAATTTGTTGTGCAATTCTGGCCAGCTGGATTCTTCCTCTGCAGCTATTACAGAATTCTTACAGGACCCAGAGCCAAGAGAATTTTTCAGTGATGCTCAGGATCACGTGCTGTGCATTTTATGCACCCAACCTGAAGCTGCCAGAAGAACCTCCCAGCTCCAACTGCAAGGTGGGTATGGGAGTCCAGAGCAGAAAAACTTCTGTCAATACATAAAAACTTCTCGAGGGCCTGACAGCATTGCAAGTTAATGCTCTTGACAAGGTGATGCTGTTCTGCATTCTGAGTCATAAAAACATTAGATTCTCTTTCTTAGCTACCTCATGATTAAAAGATTAAGAGAAGTGTGCTGTCACTGACCTACTGACATCTCAGCCCTGGTTCCCTGGCTTTGATGTTGCACAACACCCACACAACAGAGCCACGTCAAAACACGTTCTTTCTAAAATAAAAATTACAAACCCAGATACACTCCCCAGACCCAGCTAGAGAAAATGTTACTGCAAATTCCAATAATTATCCCTTGCTGCTGAAAGCAACTGCATCCTTTCAGAAACAAATGAATTACTTTCACTAACACCATTGATTAGGTGGTTGCAGGAGGAATCAATGTAGGCACGGCTGTACCTGCTGCAGCCATGGAAATAGCTCAGCTACTCCCTCACTCTCCAAAGAGTGATTTTGTGCCAAGCTCAGGCTAGCAGAGTGTTTCCATATTGTGCATTTTACACAAACCAAGCTCCACAGAAGGTTCTCCAGACACAGACTAAACGTGGTCCCACTGCTCCTCCCCAGCCTCCTCTCATGCACCACCCGACCAGGAGCACAGAGAAACACAGAGAGTAATTATTGGAAAAAAAACTTAATCCACCCCATCCCAAACTATTTACTTCAGTCTCTAATAGCTTTTCCATTAGGGAAGGGATGTCAAGTGGAATATAAACCATCATGACACGTAACAGCTCAGTGGAACAAGGATTTGAAAAGATTAGTCTCGATTCTGGCAAGCGTGAAGTATCAGAGTAATTAGTTATTATTGGGGTAATTGGTGTCAGTGAGACCCCACCTGGAGCACGGTGTCCAGATCTGGGGCTCCAAACAAAGGCAGGGCATGGAGCTCTGGGGGTGTCCACAGGGATATGAGAGGAGAGGAGAGGAGAGGAGAGAGGAGAGGAGAGAGAGGAGAGGAGAGGAGAGAGAGGAGAGGAGAGAGGAGAGGAGAGGAGAGGAGAGGAGAGGAGAGGAGAGGAGAGGAGAGGAGGAGAGGAGAGGAGAGGAGAGGAGAGGAGAGGAGAGGAGAGGAGAGAGAGAGGAGAGGGAGGGAGAGAGAGGGAGAGGAGAGGAGAGAGAGAGGAGAGGAGAGGAGAGGAGGAGAGGAGAGGAGAGGAGAGGAGAGGAGAGGAGAGGAGAGAGAGGAGAGGAGAGAGAGAGAGAGGAGAGGAGAGGAGAGGAGAGGAGAGGAGAGAGAGGAGAGGAGAGGAGAGGAGAGGAGAGGAGAGAGAGAGAGAGAGGAGAGGAGAGAGAGAGAAGAGAGGAGAAGAGAGAAGAGAAGAGAAGAGAAGAGAAGAGAAGAGAAGAGAAGAGAAGAGAAGAGAAGAGAAGAGAAGAGAAGAGAAGAGAAGAGAAGAGAAGAGAAGAGAAGAGAAGAGAAGAGAAGAGAAGAGAAGAGAAGAGAAGAGAAGAGAAGAGAAGAGAAGAGAAGAGAAGAGAAGAGGACTCCAGGGACACCTCAGAGCCCCTTCCAGCCTTAAAGGGGCCCCAGGAGAGCTGGAGAGGGACTGGGGACAAGGGATGGAGGGACGGGACACAGGGAGTGGTTTCCACTGCCAGAGGGCAGGGATGGATGGGATTTTGGGATGGAATTCCTCCCTGTGAGGGTGGGGAGCCCTGGCACAGGTTCCCAGAGCAGCTGTGGCTGCCCCTGGATCCCTGGCAGTGCCCAAGGCCAGGTTGGACATTGGGGCTGGAGCAGCCTGGGACAGTGGGAGGTGTCCCTGCCATGGCAGGGGGTGCAGTGAGATGAACTTTAGGTTCCCTTTCAATCCAATCTATTCTAGGATTGCAAACCTCAACTGTAAGCTACAGTGGATGCACAAAAATGTGCCACATTTCAAAACAAAGATCCTCTCTCTCTGTGTAGGGATTAAATGGATCTCCCACTTGAAGCAAATATGATTTATTAAAGCATTTAATATTTGGAATAGCATTTATGCTTTCACCTTATACATAATATTGACATTCCAATAAGACAACCGAAAGGAACAATAAAACAGAGATAAAACTGCATTCACTTATCTGTACTAACAGAGAAGAGAAGAGAACTAATGTTGCCATCCCTGACACTCCATAATGTAATTTTTTAGTGGTTTTAAATTAGTAATAGTGCTTCCTCTCAGGAAAATCTCCCCATATAGAAAATGGGATTTTACAGAGATTTTCAGACATTGAGTCTATTTTCACTCTAATTTACATACAGTTACAATAATAGACAAACTTGCCTATAACAGTAATAATCAAAAATGCATCAGTGTGATGTCTGGGACCTCTAGGCTCCAAATCCAGCTGGGGATACTGAGCAGAGTATTTGACTTCTCCCTTGGAACAAGACAGGGCATTTGATGTAACTGCAGGTCTTTTGAAGTTGCCAAGACTAAAAGGCCACAGAAAACAGGATTGTGCTGAAGAGCTCAGTACCCTGCTCCAATTCCTGCTCAAGATTCTGCTCACAAACCAGGAGCTCCTCCCTGATGCTCCATCACACAACTTTTGCAGCCAAGGGGTTCCTATCCTTAAAGGACCTCTCAACTTTTCCTTCTTCCCAAACTAAGGTGGTCTCTGAAATACCAGGGAAAACAGTTTTTTTAAAAATGGAAATTTCTCTCAGAAAAATGTATTTATTGAAACTCTTTGAAACCCACATTTTCTCTAACCAAACATCCTTTGGAGAATGTTTTGACATTTGAGCAACAGCTGCAAGCAGGGAAGATGTGAGGGTTTCATTCTGGACTACAGTGTTTAGGGGGAGCACTGGGTTACATTAAGAACTGGGTTTTGCACAGATCCTATTGTGAGTGCTCATTCCCCAGCAATCTGGGCTCCCTGCTTCCTTCCTGGCCCTGCTTTCCCAAAGCCAGCATTGCCATAAGGAAGAAATGAAGAAGGGGGTGGTACTCAATCAGGATGTTTTTCCATGAAAGGAGTAACAATAGAACTATTTTTCACTTTTATTCATTAAATAAAATGTTGGTAATCAAGATAAATAAATAATCAAAACCAACCACCTTCAGGAATATTTTAGATGAGTTAGGAACAGCCACTCTCCCTCTGCTCATTTCATCCCAATGGTAAAATTACAGATTCTGTCTCAGGAAGAGGACACTGTTTGGAATATTTCCTTTCACCAACTCAGACTTTTAGACAATACAACAACAATTATATTGAACTTTTTTTTTTTTTTTTTTTTTTTTTTTTTTTTTTATTTGATGAGAAAGAAAACAAGATTATGGACTAAAATACAGCAGAAACAGGACTGTGGATGCAGCTGGCCAATGTTGTGCTGCTCATGTTGCTGCAGCACCCCTGGCCCAGGGAATGACTCTGCCCTGCTCCACAAGATCTCCCAGTTTTTCAGTGATTGAGTGACTCATTTTATCTCTGTAGACAGGAGTGATTCCCTGTTTCTCAGAGCTATTGAGACAAGATGTCACAATATTATGGGAGTCCCATAAATACTGGTGCAAATACCACAAAATACAAAGAGTGCTAACACACTTCCACTCTCGGATCCCCCAGAGGATCCAGCTCTGTGTTGGAAAATTCCCTAAGGAATTAGTTTCTGTTTTCTGAAGAACCCTACTGTAGGAAATTTTCTCTGAATTATTGATCTGCATGGTCCAGCTTCCTGAAAGAAATGGATTGAGCTGGAGACAAATTCATGTCCAGGCTTAACCTCAATGAGATCCAGGCCTTCTTCTAAGCCAGAACCCAGATACAATTCTCTTGTTTTAAAAGCAATAACTAGATCCTCAACAAACACACTCCACTCATTTCTACATTGACAGAAGTCAGAACCATTTGAGTGCCTCCTGCCAGCAGGTCTGCCTGAAGCCATTGCTTTTTGTGTGGGTTTTAAAATACCAGTGTCCTCTTCATCTCCCCAGACCTAATGAATAACCATTCTTTTGGAAGTTTTTGAATTTGTCCAGAAGCTTGCCTTTATGTGAAAAGGGTGGTTATGAAGAGGTCTTTTACCTAAATGAAGCACTCATTGGACTAAGCTCATCTGCAGACTCATTTTATTATGTCAACCATTGGCACAAACTGCCCCAAACACTTCTAGGATCCAGTGGTGCTGAAAAGAGTTGTGTCACTTCATACATTTTTCACATTTCAGGTTGATTCTTAAGCTACTTCCAAAACTATCATTTCATATTATATAATAGCCCCTTTTTGAGACTTTTGATGTTTACATCTACAGTACAGAAAAAGAAAAAAAAGCTCATTTTTCAGATCATCTTTTTAATGCCTTTGGCTTCACACACTTTAAATGCTCAAAGTACAGCGTGGAAGAAAGCTTAGAGTGTGCAGCCCTGCCATGGCCAGGAATGTACAGGATTAAGACAAGCAGTGCTAAATCATGCTTGCCAATATGTTTCCAGGGGAAACAGCTCTGAACAAACTTGACTCAACCTTCAGCAGTTCTGTTGTAAAATGAGGTCCTCCAAAGACAAAGGACAAGCTTTTAAAGCAGCTGAGACAGTCACCTCTAAAAACAGCAACTCAGCGTTCATAACTGACCTTCTTAGAATTGTCTTATAAATCCTTTTGCTTCTGGGTGCCAAAAATCTTTGGATTCAACACCTAAGGGTACCTGCTGTCAAGGAAGAAATACCAACAGCTTTATGAAGTGCTGTGTTAAAAGAGAATTCTCTGAATATCTTCTAAAGCTTCAGAGGAGCGAGTAAACAACCTTCTTTTACTGCCTGAAAATCCAAGGTACAATCCCTGAATTTGAATATATTATAGTCACTGACTCCATAAGAAGATTATAAACAATTAGAATCCCTAAAATCTATGTCACCTAACTAGTACTTGTTTAGCTTGAGACAGAAAGGCAGCAGCACACCACATGCAAAGCATGATCTGCAGGGAGAGGAAGTATCTTTTGTGAGAAGAAATTATATACCTTGCAATATAGGGTACGAGTATTTTTTTCCTTTCAGCTACTGATGAGACATGCAATTATAATATCAGTGGGGATTTTTTTTTTCCCCTCAAAGGGGAAAGCAATCAATGGTTTTCTAACCAGATCAAAGCAAGGTTTGTGATATATCCAATGTTAGTTTTCAACTTCCCCGATAAGAGACAGGGAGGAAAATATAGTTTATGAAAAGAGAACTGAAGAGGTCAATTTCACACCATATTTCTTCACTCAGAGCACTCCCAGGTCAGCACACCCCCTAAAAAAGGGTTAATAGCAGTTCTGAAATGCTAGCAGATAAATTTTAAGCCATCAAGTGGGGTTTTATCCAGCAGTATTAATAACAAATACACAAAACATACATTACCCACAATGAACAGCAGTTTCTAATGTCCCTGCATTTCAAAAGAACAGGGAAGAAATTGTTTTGGATAATAAGCTAAGCCTTCACAGTTAAATCTAAGATTTGTGGGAGAAGCATTAGCTACTGTACAAAACTGGAGAAGGCTAAAAACAAAAACCAGCATATGCCAATTAATCTTGCAGCATGACGACACAGTGCTAAAATCAGACTACTAAGATACAAGTGTAGGCAGAGAAATAATTTGTCTTCTGTTCAGAGGCTTTTTTTCCTTGGGGGAGGGAAAAAGGAGATAGAGATGCAAGAGCCCAAATAGAAATTAAAAAAAAAAAAAAAAAAATCTTCCCATGCCCTTTTTCATCCAAGGTTGGAAGTATCCCACAATCTTCAAAATAAGTAGAATCTGCTAGTACAAGCTAAATTTAGTTGCATATGTTTTTCACAACATATGCAAGTACCACTTCCCCCTTCCTCCTGGGGGCACACACTTTGCTAAGCTGTGGTGCACTCATTTATCCACACTCACCACAAAACTCCAGAGGAATATTCCACCATAGGAACAGAGAATCCATCTGTCATTAAGCCTTGGAACAACATTCTCAAATTAAGAAAGAAAAATCTTTCTCCTCCCTGTCCCTTCCCCATAACTTTCCCACCCTGGTGGGAATCAGGATCAGACAAATAACACAGCTTTTATCACAGCTCCAGCTGAGACAAAGCACGAGCACAGCACAAACCCCTTCTCTCTTTGCAGGATCATTTCTGCTGCAACTCCCCTCCTCACTTGGGATGAACACTTTCCTATTCCATCACTGAAATAATAAAGAATTAGTCTTTACTACTGAGATTTGCTTTCTGCCTTCCAAGGATAACAACAACATAACTATTCATTCCCCCCCCCCTTTTCCAGGATGTTGTTCACCATCTTTTTTTTAAATATGAAACCTGAATTCTACCTGCAAAATATTTCAAAAGCATTAATTAACATTACTAGAGTTACAACACCACTAACTTCTCTCTCTTTGACTTCTATATCTCCTTACCTCTTTGTGATTTCCTGTTCTTGTCCCCTGTGTTAATGAAACAAAGCAAAGTTTCACCTTCTGGAAACCCTTCAGTGCCTGTGCTCCAACTGTCTCAAGGTTTCAGTGCAGCATCACCTTCCCCTGGAAATGCTGACACAACCAAAGGCAGGCAAGTACAATTCCTTCCAAAAAAACCCTTCAGTGGACAGTGGGGGTTGAGCTTGGTAACACCATTGTGAGGAAGAAATCAATTTAAACCAAAAGTGACTTTCAGAGCCACTCAAGAAAGCAGTAATTTCACATCAGAGTCCCGCTGCCATCACTGAAAAAACACTTTATTATCTTTCAATCATGTTTTTGTGAGATATTAGTGAAAAAATAAGTAAATCAGAAGTAGCAGCAGCTCTCCTTACTGTTGTCAAGCCCTACTGGTTAAATTTGAGGGACTCTATGGTAAATACAGAATGGAATGGGTATTTAATTAAGGCTAATTTTAAGCAATACTCAAAATAATACTCATCAGTGGCATGGTACATGAAAATAGCTTTTGAGATGAGACCATCCTTACTGGTGCTTCAAAATGTTGCTTGTAAGGAAAATATTTCTGCCTTCATGAAAGACTGATATTTAATGCTGTGGTGCAGAGGTGCAGCTGCTTTCCATCATTATCCAAGCTAGAGGAGTGCATTTGTTTACCTTGTAAATTCTGCAAATAGCAGAATAATTCTGCTGTGCCTTGTCCATAGGGACAATACTCATATCACAGCTTTCACAGCAAGGCTGGCACAAATCTTTCCATCTCCCTTTAGGTCAGACTGTGGTGTTTTTTTCCCTTGGATTCTTGATCTCAACTCACAGGCCAAGAGACCAGAAAAAGTAAAATAAAATATGAGGGCACATTCAAGTTTCCAGGCTTGACTCAATCTCTCAACAAAGCTGATATGAGCTCACATTTTATCCCCAAACCTTTTCCCTTCCTAAAGATCCTTTCCCCTTGCCATTCTCTTTCACACATTCACTGAAAGTGAAAAAATGTTATTAATGACTTCTGAATGTTCCCAGCCAGAGCAGGTTTCTCTGAGTGCACAGAAGTGCCCTGTAGATTTACAGAATTATTTAGGTTGGAACAGGCTGTTTCCATCTCCCTGCAGTGAGCCAAGGAACGAGGTTAATGTGCAAAATGTACCTGGGAGAGTGGGGAAAACAGGTAATGCAGAAAAAGCAACACTTTCTGCTGCCTCTGTGTCTCATACAACACATTAACCAGAAGAAAATTAATAATGTCTAAATACCAAGTTCTAATTGAACTCTACAAATTCAGTGGAGTTCAATTCTCCAAATGTTCAGTTTGGGGAACATGACCATGAGCAAATCCTGTCTCAAGGGTCTCAGACACAAACCCTCCTTAGTTACCCACAAGGGAAAAACAGACTCATTCCTGCCAGGAATGCCCATTCAAACCTGAGCCAACAGCATCCAAGCATCATTGTCATTAAAAGTACATTTTCACCCCAAATCCAACAAATAAGATTAGTAAATTTGTGTCCTTTATGTTCTAGTAAGGGAAAAAAAAATACCCAAATAGGAAATTAAAAGGAATCAACAAAAAGATTATGCAAGTATTGAGGAAATATCAGCTATATTGCAGCCTAAGCTGTTGGGTTTTGTTTTTTTTTTTTTAAGTTAGACGACTGCAAAATCTTTATTTTGAATATAGCATGGTATAGTCTGGCTTAAACACAACGTGTGTAACCTGAGAGTTGAGATGAATTTTTACTTAACATAACCAACAAATATATTGCAAAATCTCTAAAAAACAAAATAGTCCCATCGGGAAAATTTCTTTCAACTTTGCATTTTATTTGTAGGCAAAATTTTATGCAGATAAGAAGGCACTTTTAAATTTTTATGGGTTTTGGTGTCTGATGTTTATAGGTCTCAGACACTAGAACAGAGAAAGTATGAGGAAGTTTTTGAGGCCAATATTGACTCTTCTTTGCAAAAGAGATTTTGGGAATTGTGGGAAAAGAGGAGCCTCTCCTAACAAAGAGAGTTCGAGAACAGCCATAAATATTTTGCTGTGAATAAAGGAAAAGTAATCTATGTGTATATACACATAAAAGCACCCACAAACAACAATAACCAAAGCTTCAGGAAAGAAGGTAAAAGCTTTGTCTCAGAAAGTTGAAAAATAAAACTGCAATAGCCATTCACCTGCATATTTTATGAAGCCATTCCCAAAAAATGGGGTTTTTTTCATTTTCTCTTCTAGCTAAGAAAGTCACATCCAAGTTAGGCTGAAAGAAAATTCTAAACATTAAGATAATCATTGCAATTGCTTTCAGAGAACTACAAGGGAGAGTAATAAAGTTTTTCAATATTCCCAAAAAGGTCAGAAAATTTTGAAAAGGAACACCCAGAATAGCTGCTTCCACTATTATTAGTTTTAATCAAAACAAGGGGTTTTTAAGGCAATTTGTAGATCAGCTAGGGCAAGTTCAAATGGGAAATGTTATGGGACAGCAGATGCTTGAGAACATTCATTTTGAATAATGCTGACCACACACATCCAGCCCTGGGGTTTTTTCAATACTAATTTTTTCAATAATAAATATTATAGTTAAGAAATAGTAACATCATTAACTAAGAGTAAATACAACCCACACATGTATATCAGAAAGATTTTGACAGAACAGATAATTTTTACTGTTCTTACAGTGACATGAGTGAGGTGAAAACCAAAGGAATCATAAAATTCCCATCCCCTTTAGCTGAGGGGATTGCTGATGTTTTCTCACAGAGAAATGAAAGGTGGTGTAAAGCAAGGAGACACTGCCTAAGTCTGCCTTGCTTCAGAAGCACCTTGGAAAAGCTTCCCTCTTCCCTCAGAGAATGGAGATGATAAAGAGCAACAGATATTATTTATATAAAATTGCAGATAAACACTCTAAAAACAGATAAATTTGCTTGCTGAGTGATCTATCACTGTTTATCAATTATTTTTATTTTCCTCTTCCATCAGCACTCTTAGCAATTTATTTCTGACAAAGTTTTTAGGAGGAATGTGACACTAACAGAACAGGTGGTAACTTGTTGTGAACCTACCCCAAAATGGAATTGAACCTGAAAGATCCCACACAAACCTTTATTATTACTGGGGAAAATGCCTCCTCCCAGAATACACAGACACATGAAAACATTTCTGACTTATGGGCCCAATGCACATCACACATATGGAAGGGATTTATTCCTTTCTGATACTGGTTGACATTATGTACATTTAAATAGCTCTGAGATTGCTGGCAATTCCTATTTGTGTCCACAGCAAACCCAGAACACTGATTTTATTTTTAATTTTTCTTCATTTGGTTCATTGGTTGGGTTGGGGGTTTTTTTCAAACTGTTACCCTCCACCCTTGCCAGACACTAAATGCTGAATGTTTCCCTGAGCTCCCTCCTTTGGAAAGCACTGAAAATTCCAAATGGAGGAAAAAACCCTATAAATATAAAACAGTTCAAGACTGCTGCCTCAGAATTCCAAAGGCCAAAGGCAATCCACTCACAGAAATGCATTTCTCATATCTGTATTTTAACTACTGCAAAGGGAAAGTAGCACATTTTATTTATGCAGGTTGAACTCTCAACTCTTAGCACTGAACCATGTAAAAAACATAAATAGAGCTGAAATTGAGTCCTCCACGTTTCAAGTGTTGGTCTTCTCACTGATTAACATTCTCCATGGGTGAAGGTCAAGCAGAGCACTCGAGGAACCATTGTCTGCAGGATTTGTACAAGAATCTGCTGGGAACTGTTTCGGGTTTTACAAAACCTCAGGAGCAAGAGGCCACAGGGCAGCTCTCAGAGTGCTGCTCCTTCTCAGGAACGCACAGATATTGAGAGAATTCCAATCAACCTGCCCCACCTGTCCACCCTCTTAACACCAAGGGTACATTCCCACAGAGCTGTGGTGTTTTCTTCTCGTTTCTAGGTTTGTCTTTAAGATAATTTGCTGAGCACGAAATAAGAATTTTCTATTTGTTAACATTTTGCCAATCATGGCTTTTGTCACTGCTTCAAACTGAAACCCCCAAGAATAATCCCAAATATGGGGGGCTTGTTTGCTCCCTCCTCCTTCCTGTGCCTTTCTCCACAAGTCCCTTCGCTCTAGAGGCAGCACGCGAGCAGGATTATGCTTAATTTAACAAGATCTCTGCAAACAGATTTTTACTTTGTCCTAAAGCACAACATGCAAAGGCAAAAGGCCAAGTCACAGTCACATGAGAGATTTTAAATGTGAAAGTAGTAAACATAAGGGTAAGTTGAAATAAATAGTTTACTTTGGGTCGTTAAGCTGTCTAATTAATTTTTGTTTGACATTATTAGTATATAGCAGCAAGCAGCCATTTAAGCAGCTGCTTAAACACAGATCATACAAATATATGAGCGTAGGCTAATGGAAAGAATGGCATATTTATTTAGATTAAACATTCCTGAATGATTTAAATTAAAAAAAAGCTCAGATCACGAGAACTGTGTGGCTTTCTGAAACAAGCTGCAGAAAAACCTGGCTTTGCTGCTTTGCATGAGGGAGAGCAGCAAATGGAACGTGGTGAGTCCAAGCAAGATTGTGAACTTGTTATAAGCTGTTAACAGACCTCATTTGAAAAGACTTACATTAAAAATAATTCCTCAGCCTGCTCCTTTTTTTTTAAGCACATAACCTCTTTTTATTACTCAGACTAATTTTCATCACCAAAAGGCATTGCAGTTTGCTTTGATGCTATGTAATGCTGCTTCTTTCTGTTAAGTGGTACATAATTATATTCCTCCCCTTCCCCCAACAAAGATCATAAATTCCTCATCTCCTGACAGCTTCAAACAATTCAGCTTCAAAATATGCAGGTGAGGCAGATGGGTTAGAAGTCATGTGAAGTTGTTAAGCTTTCAGATGACAGAAGGGGTCTGAGTGTTATTTAGTGCTTAACTCCCAGCTCTGAAGATCTGAGCAGAGTGTCAGAGCCACCTTTGGTTATCCCAGTATCTGGAGAGAATCCACTTCAATCTGAGGCAGTATCAGCACCCAATGCTCTGACCTTTCAGTGCAGCAGCACAGCCCCAGCAGTGTGAACAGACCCACAGAAACCTCACATGGATTTGCTGTCTCATCACCTTGGCTCATTTGGAGTTTTGAAAGTAAAACAATACAACTGTTGGATGCAACGGCACTTCTCAAAGCTGCAAAGAACATTCTAGGTCTGGGTAAAATCCAGAGCATGCCTGAGGGTTTCCCATTATTCAGAATCTTTTATTTAAAGAATCATGTTCCCAGCTGATGGTTTTTCAATTCTCTCAGGGTTTTCTTCCTCACAGAGCACTTTCTCAAAAATATTTTAATTTTCCCTTACCTGCTCTACTCACCACAATGTCTCCTTTGCTTTAACTTCTCTTTAGCATATTTTAAATTGCTCAAATTAGGAGCTAAGTGGGATCCATGAGCTCTGAGGGTGAGCTCAGAGCTGGTGCATATCACAAAGGTAACCCCAAACATCCCAGATTAAAAAAATCTGTAAAACACCATGCTGTCATGTTCAAAGTCTACTCTAATCCTACACCCTCCTCTAACCCCAATTCCTTCCCACCTACTAAGTTATCTCTTATTTTGGGTTTTTACTTGTAATAGTAAATAGTACATTTCCCTTTTTATTTGTTCTTCAATGGTTTTGATTGATTCCACACCTTTTTGTACTTATCAGTCTTAATCCCTGCAAAATCCATCTGAAATGCATTTATCCTGAAAGGGCAAAGCTTGGCATGTGTTTTTCTATTCTAGTGCCAACCTGTTAATTAAAAAATGACACATAAGAACCAGGCCCTGAAGATATTCTTGACTGACCCATTCCAATGAGGGAATGAATACCTGAGAACTCTGAATATTCTTCTAAACTGGCTGCTTCCCTGAAAATGCTTTCTTGTTTTGCAGTCATTTTGCCTAAATCAGATTTTTCTTCTGAGAATGTCCTAACAGACCATGTCAAATGCCCTCCTGAAACCACATTTGTGTGTTTCCCCTTTTTTGGCATCCCTTTCAGAGCCATACAGGAGGTGAGCTCTCAGTAAAACCTGATCACTCTTGAAATCTGTCCTCTATGTCCTGTCAAACTAATATTTTTTAAAAATCTATTCTGAATCTTTCCAAATACCCAGGCCCTCTTTACCCTCCTACAAAGCCAAGTAATATTGCTTCCCACCCACCCACACCATCCAGCCCTCTGGGAATTCTTCCTCCTAACAAATTCTCTGTGTCAAATGGCAGTAAATCATACAGTGCTTTAAAGAATTCCTTAAATAGCAAAGAACCTATTCTCACTGTGCCTGACCAAGTTGAATTCATCTAAATCACCAAATATTTTCTAGCATGTTCCTACCTTCAAGCATGCAGTACTATTTTGAAGTTGCACAAAGCATCTGATTCTAGATAATCTTTTCTGGATTGGTTAAGAAAAAAGATGCTTAGCTCTGTCCAAATCATCTGCTCTTTTCTTACACTCCCCAGAAGAAAGAGACACCATGGGACTAAAGATAGCAATCACTCTGGTTTGACCAGACAGTGCCCATGGAAAAAAATCCCAATTACCATCTCCAGCCTTTTTAATTGGAGCACAGTTTTCTCAAGTTAATTAACAGCTTGTAGGGAACCAAAACCGTTGAACCTAATTTTGAAGCAAATCACTATAACTCAGAACAACACACCCTCAGTTAAGTGCCTCTAATATGTTAATTTTGCCTTTTGGCAAACACTGTCTACAGCTATTTACACTACATTGACTGTATGAGATTCCAGTTTCTCCTTTTGACAAGCTGATACACACAGAGTTTCTAAAAATATCTGATTTATTTTCTTGAGGATCTTACAGTAATTTCCCACCAGGTCCTAAGGCAAATGACCCCCAGCAACCTGTGTGAAAAAAACACCCTTACTCAGGTATTTCTAAAAGTATCTTGAACTTATAAAACCAAGACAGAAATGTCATGATTAACACAAGTTATACATAGCCAACAGCAGCAGAGAATTTATTTTTCCCAAAATTCTTACAAGCTGAAAATTCAAGGACCTATGTATTGAAATTAGTAAAGTTGATACTGTCAAAGTTCAGGAAGGTTTGTAATTATTTAGAGTGATGGGTCAGAACAATTCTTAATCTGTTTTCATCTGCTCATATCACTAATCTGTTAAAAAAAAAAAAAAAAAAAAAAACACAAAAACACAGACAAAAACCTTAAAATAATTCAGATGGTATTTACAGACTTTTTAATATCACAGAACTTATTCTTTGCTCAGACAAACTGCCCAACAGACAGAAATTCCGGGCAAGAGCACCATTGCAACACAGTTAATTCATTTACAAAAGCATCTATAAGTGGAGCTGTCAGGAAGCTCCAGATCCACACTCTAAACTTTCCCAGCAGTGGGATGGAGCTGTAGCTATTTAAGCAATGTTTGGCACTTCAAACAATTTCTTATCAGAGAAAAAATCAGAGATGTCTGTTTCCTGCCTGCCTTTTGCACACATGCATCTGACTTCTGAATTTACAGCCTCTATCACTTATACTTCAGTTACAAATCATTTCCTAAATACTAGAGAATATTTTTAAATCCTGGCAACTCAACTTTATCTAAAGTGTCTCAGATCCTCCCCACTGCCAGGAAGGCTGGAGTCTCATTCTCAGCAAAACCAGAACCAGCAGAACTGTTGCTGTGCACAGAGCTGGAAATTCATCTGTTTTCACAAAAAGCAGACAATTCAGACCATTATTTTTAAATTAGCAGTTAATCTAAGGCAAACTGCTCTGTCACTGGCAGTGCAGTGTCATCTCAATTCACATTACACACAAATCACCTCTCCCAGGCTCGTCCTCCACTGTGACATTCATTTGGTTCCAAAGGATTGGAGCTCAGTTCCAATGTCCAAGTGCCTCTTCCATGCTGTTTAATTTTTAAAATACCAGAGTCCACCCAGTTTTGAAAACTGCACTAAAATAAATAGTATTTATTACTTATGTCAAGTTTGGTACCCTGTCTTCAGATGGTTTGAATATCCACTCAGCTCTTCTTTGCTGGCTTCTTTGCTAAGGAATGAAACTGAGCTACAGGAGCTATCTGCAGTTTATCTGCACTGAATATGACACATCACTATAAAAACCAGGGTTTTTAAAATGTGCAATTTAAAAAATAATAATAATTTTTAAAACACAACCTTGATAGCATTTTTTTTCATTTGTTCCTGAATTCATTCCAACTTCTGTGCACTAATAATGCATTCCCTGCACAGCAAAAAGTGATGTCCAACCTCAGCAGACTTTTTAAGAGGACAGCTTTAAATTTGGAATCAGAGTAACACTTAACATTTAGTCAGACAAGAAAATCTCTTTTGAAAAGCATTATAAATCTCTTAGAGCATTTTAGTCTGTGCAGCTGGATTTCTGTGAAGAAAGAAATTCATTATTTATTATCAAGTTAGATTATAATATATATAATTTGAATTACATTAAATTCCTCCCAATGTAAAATGGTTTAAAAGGAGTATTTATCTAGAGTACATAAAGGAATAATCCATGGGTTAAATCATGTTCTATCTGCCTTTTCTGGTACCTTCTGGGTGGATACAGGAGCTGGTTTTAACCAATCAGTGGCAGGAGAAAAATCCATTTGCTTAAGCTTCATATTCTGGAATATGGAGTTTTAAAATGCCATGTATTGGTAAGGGTGCTGCTGTGGAAGCACTCAGGAGTTCTTGGTTCCTACCCCATGAGGAGATTTGTACAGACACAGAGCAGTCAGTGATGTGCAGGTGTTGTGGCAGCTGGTGCTGAGCTCAGGAGCTCCCTGTGCCCTGCTCCCTCCTGCACAGGTGACAAAGGGGTGTCCTGTGCTAGCAAGGGATTTTATCCAGGCTCAAAAGGGAAAACCCAGTGGGAAAAGCCACAGTTCCACACTGTGACACTACAGAGGCTGAAAATAGAAACCCAAGCCATCGTCACCACACCAAATCCAGGGAGAGGGATTAGCTCAGCCAGCCCAAGGACACGGGGCAGGAACAATGAAACTGTGGTTCTCACAACTTTACTCCTTTCCATCAATCCTTATTTTCAGCTGCATGAAATCCCCAGAAGCACATAAAATATTTTAGGACTCTCTCTTCCAGACTGTCAGAAACAAGAGGAGAAAAGAAAAATGCCTCTAAACAGATTTTCAGGATAAAAACCATCTAATACATGATTGACTACAGACTATAATACTTTATGATCTTCCCCTACAGCTTCCCAGCAGGAGCTATGATAATGTTGTTTCCTTTTGAACATCACTGGGTTGGAACCTCACAGTGAATGTAGCTGCAAGGGGTGGAAATCCAAATCCAGGCTGTGCCATCCTTCCAGCCCTGCTCCGAGGGGTTGCATTACTCAGCAACCACACCTTGGTGGGGACAGAAATTCTTTCTCCTGGACTTGAGGGCTGAGCAGCCACAACACTCCCAGGTTCTGTGTGTGTGTGTGTCCTGGGCTGCAGTACAGGATGTGACCAGCAATGTGGATTCTGTCCCCATCTGTTGGAGCCGGGTGGGGCAGTGCCCCTGATCTCCATGGCACACATTATCTGCTCATGGGCCAGCTTTAAACCAGCTGGGACAATCAGCTTTATCTTTCCACAGCCCATCCTCCCTCCAGGCAGAGATCATCTGCTGCTGGCCCATTCAGTCCCAGGGCATGGCTGATAAAATTCCATCATCCCATGGGAGATGCTCCAGCCAGGGGCAGGAGCCAAGCCTTTCCTACCCAGATAAAAACTGAGATTTTGGACACCAAGGTACCTTCTCTCCACTGGATTCCAGAGGAAAGCCAGACCTTTCCACATCATCCCTGCACCTTCAGAGGAAAACTGCACCTTCTCCAGGAGCACTGCTCCAGCTGAACCACATCTGCCACTGCAGGAGGATGCAGCCACCATTGAATGGGACTGTGCCAACACCCTGACTGACTGACGGGTGTCAGCTTGGATTCTGACTCTGGCAGGTTTGGGATTGTTCTTTGTAATACTGCATTTCTATTTTAATTTTCCTGGTAAAGAACTGTTATTCCTATTTCCCATCTCTTTGCCTGAGAGCCCCTTAATTTCAAAATTATAATAATTTGGAGGGAGAGGGTTTACATTCTCCATTTCAAAGAGAAGGTCCTGCCCTTATTGGCAGACACCTGTCCTTCAAACCAGGACAGTGTGCTTATCAGTTTGGTGTGGAGTTTATAACTTACAGGGTAAGATTCCTGAATCCTGAGATAAACTGTGCGAAAGGAAAACACAGAGTGAACAGGAAATAGATCTTATGGTTTCAAGAGGAGCCTCAACAAATGGACATTCCCTTTGAACAGAAATCCACTGGAAATGAGGAAGCACATGAGGGAAATGGTTCAACACACAGAAACATGGGACAAAACCAATGAAGAAGATCAAAATCAATGAAGAAAATCATTGATAAGACCAAGTCTGGCAGCAAAGCCTCATGGTGGTTTTTTGGTGAAGATATGGAGAACTCTGATTCTATTGATTCTTTTAATGTCTTGCAATGAATAGAAAATTACTGAAAACACTACTCTGACCAAATCTGAGCTGGAAAAAAAAAAAAAAGAAACTGAAGAGAGGTGGGGAGGGATGCAGTGAGGGATCCTGGCCTGATCCCTATAAGCAGTCTGTACACAGCCCTGCCAGGTGGGCTCAGGACCTGCAAACACCCCCTGGCACGTGGAACTTCACTTGAGTTTAACCCTGACACACTCAAAACAATTTTAAAATTTCGAATTGTATTGAGATAAGCACAGACACAGAAAACACAGTCAGAGGGCACCCTCAGCTCCCCCAGAAATAATTAATAAACCTTCTGGTGATGACTGCAAGCGATTTAAAATGGACAACAAAAAGTAATAAACTTACAGGTCTAGAGCTCTCCAAAGAGAGCCATTGCTGTGCCAAACTGTGAATCATTATATTTGTTTAGGACATGGGTCAGAAGGTCCTTTAACATCCTCATCTATGTTCTAGTGTTGTTCAAATACAAATAGACCCTCATTGCAAGGTACAATTTCCCCTATTTTATGCAAATAAAGACATCAATGAAATCTGATACAGAAAACTTGAGAAAAATGGGCTTCCTTTTTAGTGCCTGAACACAGGATTTGGTGCCCAAGGACAGGCATCCCAATATTTACACCTCCAGTCATTTAATAGCTGAGCATCAGGGAGAGATTTGAAGCTACAGACTGGAAAACAAGGGAACACTCAAAATCTAATTTTGCCATATATAAGCTCTTGAAAACCAAACCCTGCTCCCATAAGTCCAGCCAGAGATGTGCAGGAGAAGCCAAGCTAGGCAGTCCAAGTTGTTCATTTAATAGCTCAGATGTTTAAACTCACTCTGGTGGCCAATGAAAGGTGCAAACTGACTTCACAGAGCACGTTCCACTTCACCAAAATGTGGCAAAACTCAAAGATAAAACTGAATATTGTTAGCAAAAAGAATCTTAAAACCTGATGAAGAAAAAGCCAAAAATTCTTCTTTTTTTTAGAAAATAAATGTGATCTTTTTTTCTGAACTGGCCAAGTTCAGGCTGGATTCCAGTTTTCTTCAGGTGCAGCATACAGAGAGCACAGAGAGCCCAGAGTATGTGGGATTAATTCCCAGAGCTCCTGTGTTTGCCAGGGAAGCTGAGTGAGTGGCAGCAGATGATGAGCAGTTAAAGGGTGAGGCAGGAGCAGGGGAAGCCAGGGATCACACTGCACACATCCTGACAGCACCAAAGCATCAGGTGCAAACCTACACAAACACAAATTACACACAGAGCCTGCCACTACAGTCAAACATGAGGCAAGTAAATATTTGGCAATTTGAAATGACAGGCTGTGAAACAGAAAAGTATCTGAACCAAATGTAGCAAGGGTCCTCTAATTTCATTGATAATGAAGGAAGGAAAAGCACTATTTAAATTAATATAGGCAGATATGGCTGCCACAACTTAAATCCTGTAACCCTAATCCTTGCCAGAAGGCTGGCAAAAAGTTCTACATCCCTGATTTTGTGGATATAATATTTCTGGCCTTTTACCCTGAAATATTTGTGTCCAACACTACCTAATTCCAAACATTTTCAAAGCCCACAGTCTGTTTGTCCCAGCATGCAGTGACTTGAGCTTGTGATGGGAAATGGGTTCTGGAAAAAGCAAGAGGGGGAAGGAGCACAAGGTGCCTTTACATGAATTCAGTACTTGAAAATAATTGAGCCAAGCAGAACTGCAAGTACAAAAGTTCCTGTAATCTCTTCATTGTGGGGGTAAGACCAGCTATAACATTCACAATGATCCCAGTGCTTGAGTTGAGGTTATAAAATCCCACATGGATTAAGAACTAAACACACATTTGGGAAGGGTAAGGAAGATTACAGGCACTTTTCTGACAGTGTGTTAAGAGAATTTGTTAATGCACAAAAGGTAAGGCAGTACTATGGAAATCTTAGCAAAATACAGTGCCAAGCATCAAAGTTCATTAAATGACAGGAGATTTTTCAGAAGCCCAGGAAAAACAGCTCCCAGAACAGCTGATTATAATGAACCACACAGAATTCCAGACATATTCTCTTCAGCACCATCCCCATTCCAGTCCCACTAAAATGGTGGGAAACTTTCACATCACAAGCTGAATTTTACAGAATTATTGAACTAACACACATGAAAACACAGATCCCTAGAGCACAGTCTGGGTAAAAAGGCTCTTTTTCTCTCCAGAGTAATTGGAAATACAAGCAAAGATACACCAATTATGTGCTTGTCAGCACCTCTCTAGTCAGAGGCATCATTCCCTATTGTTCACAGAAAGAAAATCACCAGCAACACCTGTAACCCTGTCACTGCTCATTCTGTCAAATCCCAGGGAATATTCCCCCAGCATTCCAGAAACACCAGGCTCCTTCCAAGAATTACAGAGTAATGGCAAGTCACTGATGTTCTGTGAAATGAAAAATAATTTCCAAAGGGCAATGGGGAAAAAAAAAATGTGACAGAGAACAGCATCAAGAGCCTTCACATCATCCCCTGCTTCCTATTTAGTATTCATCACATCACAGTACCTAAATGCCTATCAGAAATATGTACATCAAATTAGAACCTCCAATTAACACTTCACACCTAAGTAAAGCCAGCACACAAAATGCATTTTCATCTGTAAAAGGAGGAAAACTTACTTTTATATTGATGAAGAGAAGGTTGCAGCATCCTCCATAACCAGAAAAATCTCATCTGAATTGTAACACAGAATTAAAATATTCTGTGGAAAGGAATTTAAACCTCCTTTATTGAGTTTTAAATAAAATAACTGGGAAATATGCCAAGGCTTTAAAATACCTCCCAATGTAAGAATGTGGGGCAAAACCAGACAGGAAAAAAAAAAACTTTTTGAAAATACTACAATCCTTTAAGAAAAGATTGGTGAAATTAAGTTTATCTGATGGAGAATGTTTTGCAGCCATTTGATTTAGATGCTCTCAATTAATAAAGAAATATCTATGCAATTAGTTCTTAAACAGTCAAGGAAGATAAACTGAAGAATTCTCAGCAAGGCAAATTTTGCAGACTGGAGGTGGCCAATCAGATTCCAGGTGCAAGGCTCAAACCCAGAGGAAAATCCAAATGTTCACAAAAGTCATATTCCTCTGCACTGTTCTGAACATTATTTAAGTCTCAATGAATCTGAAGCAAACCAAAAGAGCAGTTACAGATTAAAAAAAAAAAAAAAAAAAAAAAGTCAAACCAAAGCAGGCCAGAACACTGAATATCCCTAAAAAAAAAAAAATTTCTACCTGATTAAATCAAATCCACAGGAATTTGGAAGAACACACTGCACATATTTCTGACTGCTTTAAAATTAAAGACTTAAATTATATTTGAAAGGCATTTTCAGATGGAAACTATTTCACCAATATTCTCCATGTACATCCAACACTAATCACTGCCCACTGTACCACAGGCACTGTGCAAAACCACAGGTTCCTTTCCAGTCCCCCAGAATTCCAACCCCACAGGAAATCAAGGAAGAGCATTCAATAGCAATTAAGACAATTAAAAACCATAAGTGTCTTCATGTTAGTGAACTTACTCTGTGTTTTGGCCACTGAGAAATCAGGAGTGATGGTACAGGGCTGGATTTAATGCCCAACAGGGGAACATGTTCCCAGAGCAACAAGAACCACTATCAAAAATTTCACTTTTGCCCCTCACTCAAACTTGGAAAGGAAATAAAGAATTTTTTAGAAGAAAATAAATAAAAAAATTTATCATAGCCTTTATAGCTAGTAAGAAAATAAAAGATATCTGGTTTGGGTGTTTGGGCTTTTAAGTACTTTGTCTGGGAGGAAAAAAAGTTTCCTTCTGGTAGTTTTCTACCAGGTTGGTTTCTAAATGACTGAGGTCACGACTTCTTACTCATTCTGGAATCAGCTTTTGCCTTCAGTAAGCTCCCAAGAGCTCCACTTGGTTTCCATACCCTCTATCTCTTCCTTTAAAATGGAAATCAGCTGGGAATTTTATTTAGCCTTTCTTCTGACAAAGGCAGGATCATCTCCCCATGCAAACAGGATCATTATTAAATACAAGATCCTGGCTGTTCACATAAGGATGCATCTTTAGCTCTCATTTTCCAAGCTCTATGAGCTATTCAGTATTTTGCCAGAGAAAGGGAATTAAGGTTTAAATCTTAATGTTCTTCTCCTTTTAGCAACCACCAGTGATAAATCTCTTCTACACTTCCATGTGTTCCTGAGCATGTTTAATTCAGAGCATTCTCAGTCTGGAGCTGGGACTCCTTGTGACCTCTGCCCCTTCACTAGGAAGCATTCAGCTCACCTGGCTCACTGAATTCCCTCTATGATCCTTAAAGTTATCCTGGTTATCCCAGCTTAGAGTGAGTGCAGGAGGGGAATGCCTCAAGGAACTGTCAGTGTCTGCAATGGCCCAGTTGAACTGAAATTTCTCCTCTGGCCTCTGCAATGCTGGCATTGCACTTCAGCCCTTCTCTCTCACCCTTAAGGACACTTTCCATGGGATCAGCCAGTAAAACATCTCCATGGGGGAGGCACACTGGAAGCAGGAGCTGAGAAAGCATTAAAAAATGACATACTCCAAGTCTCCAAAGAGCACATCCTGAGCATCTCAGCAGGAGACTATTTTGCTAAAATTATATCAAAAGTTCAGGCTTAGAATTAAAATGGATGCAATAAATGGCTGCCTTCATGCCAGCTAGCTCCTTATAACCACAATAAATCTGCCATTATTTTCATTTTATGCTTTAATGGAGAAGAAGCTGAGCCCTGTCATGCCCAGCTCTGTGCCAGAGCTCAAACAGGTGTTTCTCCAGTGGCAATGGCTCATCAGTCCCCACTCCAGGAAAGACAGCAACTTATAACATTTAGCTGAAGGCTGAAATCCCTTCACACTCCAGGAGGTCAAATTAAAGTCAGTCATTTATACAAATCATGCAGCAGGCAGCCAGTGGCTGTGTGTTAATTAAAATGAATGGCTGTGTGGGCAGGGGGAGCAGAGCCTGAGCACAGGAGGCAGCACAGCGTGTCCCCTGCACTGCCACAAAGGGACACAGGGCCAGGACACCCCTCAAGGGAGGCAGGACAGCAAGAAAAGCAACGTTCAGCCACACTCAACCTTCAGAAAACACCTAAATGCCACCAGCAGCACACTCAGGCCAGGCTGGGTGACCTCTGCGTGGCACTGCCACCAATCTGTGCTGAACATCACACACAGGACATGGGCTCTGTGCTCACACCTCTCTTGGAACCCCTTCTGCAAGTTCACTTCTACAAGTGTTCACCTCAAACATGAACATTGCAAGGCTGAATTCATCTTCATTCCTGTACACTTTTCTCTGCAATGGAAATAAGTGCAGCCTGGAGTAATTTCTGGGTTTGCATGGCAAGGTGTGAAAACCACCATGTAGCTAGACTTTTTGGTTTTTTAAAAAGATGCAGAATTTATGCAAACTGTTATAACAATGCAAGCTGTGGTTGGGAGATAAACCAGCAGCACACCTTGGCAGCTGCTGCAGGGCTGACACCATCCTGTTTCTCAGATATTTTAGCAACAGCTTCACCTCCCTAAAACTCAGTGATGAGAAGTCAGTGAGAAGTGCTGCAGGTCACCATCTAGGGACAAGGCAACATCCCACAGGGGCTTCTGCTCAAGCCAGACCTTCTTGGAGGTTTTGCCACCAGCTCTGGGGCTGGGTCAGAACACTCCCAGGTGAGATGGAAAGTGGCAGTGCCATTGCTGCTCACTGACCTTGCTTCTGGGAGCTCCATACTGCCATTTAGGGTCTAATATTCAGCTTTCAGTGGATTTTGTGGAGGGCTACGAGCTGCTGGCTCTTTGATGTATCTGCTCCAGGAGAATGGATGGTGTCTCAAAAGGAAGAGTCAAGGAACTCTTAACATTTAGTGAGAAACAGAGAATCTCACTGGGCAGTTTTTATTGGCCAAAATGATTTTATCAGAGAATCATGGAATAGTTTGGGTTGGAAGGGACCTTAAAAAATCATCTCATTGCACCCCCTGCCATGGGCAGGGACACCTCCCACTGTCCCAGACTGCTCCAAACCCATCCAGCCTGGCCTTGGGCACTGCCAGGGACACTGCCAGGGGTCCTGGGGCAGCCACAGCTGCTCTGGGCAACCTGTGCCAGGGCCTGCTCACCCTCAGAGGGAACAATTCCTTCCCAAAATCCCTTCTAAACCTATTCCCTGCCAGTGTGAAGCCATTCCCCCCTGTCCTGTCACTCCAGACCTATGTAAAAAGTCCCTCTCCATCTCTCTTGTTGGCTCCTTCAGGCACTGCAAGGCCAGAGTTTGGTCACCCCCAAACTTCTCCAGGCTGAACAAACCCAATTCTTGTCTTATTTTGCACTAAGCATTAAAAGCACCATTAGATAAAGTAAATAAGACAAGAAGAAACACAAGGGATTCATTCTCCTCCTAACTTATTGCAGCATGCAGGCACTGCTTGCACACAGCCATCTGTCAAGCCTCAGAGAACAATCTTTGGGCTTAACATGGTCCACCCAAAGATAACTTTAATTATGACAGAGTAAATCAAGCCTATCTGTTAAAAGGGAAAAAAAATATCAGAAAAAGTTATTTTTTCCTCCTGAAAAAATAGCAGTGGATAGATATATCAACTGCACAGCTCTGCAACCTCCTCCACCTCGACTGCAGTGTTGGCAGCAGGCTAAAGGTTCTCAGCTAAAGCAGCAGATTCTGTCACTGCAAAGCTTGCTTTGATTTTGATCATGAAAAGAAGTTTGATACAACGGTCAGTGAAAGGGCAGCATTACCATATTACAACAACTCCAGCCACATTTCTCCCTCAAGACAGAAATAAACACAAATCTTGCTTCACATCTCAGATTTAGCTATGGCAAGTTATCGTGTTCTGCATTCTTTACTTGCATCCACCAAGAGCTCAGCTGTATTAGGAAGACTCAAGATGTCAAAATGCAGGAGTTTTTCTAAGGAAAATATCATATGAGATCTAAAAGCCTTAAAGAAAAACACATCTTTGTTTATTTCTTCCATATTTAAAAAAAATAAAACAAAGCAACCAACCATATTCCTCTCTATGTAGCCCTTGACCTTGATGAATAATTCCCATTTCAGAAATAAATAGGAGAAAAAAGCTAAAAGATTGCCTGATCACCTAATAATTTTCTCTGTAAATTCCTACCAGTGTGGCAGCATGATCCCAGTGATGTTCATTAATGTCAAACTCAGGCCTGGGAGCACAAGAGCAGGGTAAGGAAGAATTAAATCCATTTAGTAGTGCTGTGCATATTTTGATGAATGTTTTTAAAGAAGCTAAACAGTGCAGAGGTCAGTCAGAAATAAACAGAACATTAAGTAAATAAGCTCTTAAAATAATAAGATAGATGAATTTATTAAAAATAAATTTTAAACTAGATGGCTTTTCTGACTACTGCACTTGCTTTCCCTGGCAAAGGAAATGGGAATAATTAATGGATTTGGCTTCTCCTCTCCAGGGACAAAGATAATCAATCTGTGGGGGAAGGCCTTTATCTAGCAGAGATAGTGCTGGAACAGCAGAAGGAAGAGGGGGGAGAGGTGTTGGAGATTTTTTCCTGGCACACCTTCAGAGCTGCTTATCAGCTCTTGCTGCTCAAAGCAGCTCAGCTCCAGGTATCTGAGATGCTCAAACGTTGCCAATGAAAATATTCTTTCTTTTAAGGACCAGAATGAAAGGGGGTGTCCCTATTGACTCCTTGTTCCTTTCTGGCAAACACAGCTCTTGAAAACAAGGATCTTTTTTATTTTTGTTGTTGTCCATGAATTACTGGAAGGTGTTCCTGCCCATGGCAGGAGGTTGGAACCAGATGATCTTTTCTGGTCCCTCCCAACCCAAAGCAGCCCATGATTCTGTGCAGCTACAGGAGGAGTGCAATCATTGCCTGACAGCACAAACTGCAGGTTTATCAGAATGAAATGGGTTTGGGGTTTAGTTATTTATTTCACAATAGCTCGGTTCATTATCTGCTCCACAGCTGGGTAGTTCTTGAAACACAACCCTCCTTTTCAGAGCACAAGAGATGCAAGTTAATTCACCCCCACAGGCAGTGAGCAGTGTGACTGAAACCTCCAACCTTCCCAGCTCTTCTAGAGCCCCAAAGGCTGCACAAAACCTCTGGGAGTGACCATTGAAGAAACCCAATTCTCAACAGTCCTGCCAACAGAACAAACTAACACTATTTTATATTTTTTTTCCAAAAAGCTTCATGATTTAGAATTAAATAAAATAATTGTATCAGCCCAAAATGAGCTCAAAACTCAGCGTTTGTGATTATCTGGCAGGAAAAGAGGAACATAAAAGAAGGTGGTGGAGTTTTTTAATACATTCTTAGATAATCACATGGCATTGCTCAAAATAGCATGAGTTAAAAACCTCTGAGAACACACAGGAACTCACAGCTTTCCCAAAGTCATTTTAAGAAAAATTAAAATACCTTGAAAGGAATCAGATTCTCCAGGAATGTAGAGACCTCCTTCCTTGGAGGAGGACAGAATTCAGCTTATTAAAATCACTGTACAAGTGGCCTGGAAGCCAACCAGAAGAGCTCCAAGTGGCTGAACAAACACCCCCATAAGGAGCCCAGATTTTCACAGGGAGTTAAACACTGCTCATCTCCTTTCCAAGTTACCCTCTAGCTTTCCTTTGTGGGGTGGAGGGGAGTAGAGTGTGACAGTATTTCATCTATCACCAGAAATAATCTGTATTCCCACTGTCAATCACATGGTGCTGCTTAACTCGTTATTTCAAATCAGCACAAACAACAAAAAGCTGTTTAAAAAATCTAGTCCTACTGGTTTGTCAGAAATATGGTGACTTAGGCTAATGTGGAAAAGAAAACAGACACATGATCTGACTGATGTAAACAAGTGTTTACTCAGAAAGGTCAAGTCCTCACCGTGGCTGAAAGTAACATAAAATTCTGAAAGAGAACAAAATGGGAAAAGGGGTTGTTCTCTGGTGCTTAGTCTGTATCACAGGGTGAATTCTGCAGGAAAACAGGCAAAAGCAAACAGAAGTGCTCAGCAATACCTTCTTAATCAATCCAAACCTACAAAAAATATCCTTGTGATCTCCCTTTTCTTTGACCCCCATTCCACACTAAACATTTTGCTTCTCAGCCTTATTTCAGAAGCATGTGAGAAAATCTCTTCATTTTCTCAAGGTGCAGTTGATCATTTCATTAAACCTCTTGTCTCCAGCTCTTTCAGAAGCAGATAAATTATTTAGCACAAGGCAGCTAAAAATCAAAGTTTGGTTCAACATTTATCCTTGTAGTACATCATAACTACGTGCTCAAATCTCCCTGTTCTTCCAGTGAATGTTTCAGCAATTAAATTCCAAATTACACCTACTTTTCTTTTTTAGAAGTAATTAGAAGAAGAGGACAATATCGTAAGTAAAATAAAATTTCAAGTCTAGATCTCGACATGAATAAATTGGTTCATTTGGGGCTAGAGAGAAAATTGATTTCTTACCAACATAAGGATGAGTTCTGGACAGGAATGTCAAACTATCCTCATAAAATTCCTTCTGTCTGCAGAATGATTATATCAAACAGTGTGCAATAGTGAATATGATTTTTATTCCCCAAACACACGTGGGTTTATGTCCCATCTCTGCTCCTTCTTCTCCTTTCCCACATGGAATTCTCTCAGGATCCAGCACTGCTGAGCACTCCAATTCCCCACAGGGCCAAGGTTAAAATTACAAAAAAAAACCAAAAAACTGGGCTTAGGCAGGTATTGAGCACAGTGGGCACCCAAAGAGGGCACACACCTGCACTCCAAAGCCAGAGGAATCACCAAGGGTCCATCAGTGCAGCTGCTGCTCAAGAACATCAACCAGATGCTGCTCTCTGAATAAAACTGAAGGTGTGTTGCATAAAACCTGAAAAAGGGATATACTACACATTACCCCCCTCCCCCCAGCACCATTCTACCTCCTGGGCTGAAAGCAATCTAAATAAAGTCATTGGAAAAAATTCCCTTCCAAGGACTGAAATCGTCTGGATTTAATGGCTGGCTCAGTCATCATTAAGTGCTTTATGAAACTTGGAAGTGCAGGAACAAAGTTCAGCTCAAACAACCATTCATCTCCTCATAAGCTGGGTGAATATTCCACTGAAGCAGCTGTGCTAAAATCCCATTGCTGGATTCACTGAGCACTAAAACCCCAAAGAGCAGCTCCCAGCTTCCATTCTCGTTTTCCATATCCATCATAATCAAGAAATGCACACACAGAGAACAGACAGGAGAGGGCACAGAACCCCTGGAGCTCAGTGGCTGCAGGAGATCCCTGGGCAGGATAAGTGGGGAGGGCAGCAGGCACATCCCAGCACATCCTCTGGGCTCTTGGGGGAAGATTTCACATATACACCATGAAAAAGGAAACTCTCTCTCAGCAGATTAAACAACTGATGGGAAGCTCTCCCCTGGCAAAAATTCCACATCAAACTAAAAAAATTTTTATACATTTCAGTTCTAATGAAAGCACAATAAATTTAAGTATTTGATATCATAGTTAAAGCACTTAAACACTGAAGTCAGGAAAATTAGTGGCAAATGCAAAGTCATTTCCAGAGTAACAAAATCATAACCATTCCCCCCTTTAATTTTTATTATTTTTCCCTGTCTTCATGCAAGCTCTGGCTTTTCAACAGACATTTCATGTCACATTTTAAACAATATACTTAGGCTGACATTTAGCTTTGTGAAAACTGAAATAATCGGTTGTTGGCTATTGAAAATAAACTACTATGTTGGAATTTATTACCACATTTGGAAATAACTGTGTATGGCCTTTGGTTAATGTCCAGCAGATACTCCAGTACCATCAACCCCCCTCTTTGAATCTCCAATGCTTTTCTGCTGCCTCATGTCTCATCCTGATACTACAGAAAGTTTGACAAAATAAGACAAATAAATAAATCCCTCCCCATCCCTAATCTCCAGCTTTATTTCACTAAAATACTACTATAGTTTAGATCAAAGAAATTACTATGAGAAGTTCTCTTTTTTTCCCCTTACATTTCCAATATTCTGAGTCTGTTAAGTCAAATTATTTTGTGGCCTTCAGCCATTCCCATGTGAACATCAACTTCATTCAATGGGAAGAACCAGAGTCAGCCACATTTCTGGATACTTCACCTTTCCCAGAGAATTGGAGATTAGACATTCATGGAACAGGTGTCAACTGCACAAATATTAACTGGCATTTACTAAGGCATCACAAATTATTTGTCCAGCTTGCCAGAGACCTCCTGTAATCTACCACAAAACCCCCAAAGACTTGAGCATTAGAAGATTGGGAGAAAAAAAAAAACATACAAAATACAAACAAATATACAAAATATTCATATATTTGTGCCATGCCAAAGGTCAGTTCTACACCTTGGCAAACAGGTTGGCTCTAATCCAACAAAGCATTTAATTATAGGAGACAATCTATTGCTAAGCATGACTTCAGCTCCTGGGTGGAACATTTGGAATCATGCAGGGCACTTCCATAATATATATATTTTTAGTGCCTTTTTAATTTCCAGGAATAATTAAGCAATTGACTTTAAAAATTTTTAGAAACATGATATTATTATCACCATTATTTCTTCCAAACACAGGTTCAGGAAGTGCAAAGCTTTGTGATCCACAGGATGGTTTTGAGTGGGTATTAGGTGATTGGATTTAGGGGGTTTTGTGGTGATTTTTCCTCCCCACAAAATAATTCCCAATTCCACACAGCCAGTAAGACACATCTTTCAACTCATCAATTTCAAAAAGCCAAATCTATTTCAGTACAATTTTATTCAAAGTGTCAGTGGCTACAGGTACTTATTTGGAAAGCTCTCCTACTGCATTAAATTTCCTGGGAAAATTACCATCTCAAGGCTGAGAAAAGCTCAGCAGAGCAGCCCACCTCTCCCTATATATACACCTCTCCAGAGCCCAGCAGAAATCAAGACAATTTTCAAGTCAGGATGCAGAAGCCTGTGCTATATGCAGGTCTTCCTTGCTGCCTTCTGCATGCAAATGCCCTGGCTATTCTCTTTTAATATTTTCAATTTCCATATGACCTATTATTCTGACAGCTAAGCAAAAGGCTGAAGGACCAACAACAGAAAAAAAAAAATAAATAAATCCACAAAACAAAGGAATAAAACCAAAAAAAAGAAAACAATGACTCCTATATTGTTAGCAAAGGCTCTCTCTTGGCACTTCACTGTCTCTTCTACTTTACATATAAACAATTGCAGGGTTCTGCTCTGCTGAAGCTTTCACCAATCATTATTATAGCACTGTTTAAATAACAATTCTGCCTCTACAACAAAGCATAGGTATCATTATTTTATATATAAGCCCTATCATAAGAAAGATAAAAACCTCCATGGTTTTCTATTAAGTGTAACTCCAAAGAAAACAAATTTTTATATATTTATTTATGTCAGCAGATATAAAGGTACATTCCCATGTCAAGGTTTCAGAATGTTTCTTTCCAAAGGCACACCTGGAGGAGCCTGGCACACACCAGGCCTTGAACACACAATACACAGCCAGGAATATTCCAGCAAGCCAAGAGCCATTCCCTTGGGGGTGTAGCCCCAGATCTGTTCTGGTTTGGGGTTTTTTTAACCTCTTTCACAATGTTTCAGACACCATCTTGCTTCATAATGAAGACCTGAATTGCAGACAAAGCAAAAGCAATAAAGCAGAACAAACAGCTTTGATTATCTTCTTCAAATATTGTTATGTTGGCATGAAAGTGTTTGGCTCTCACAATGCCTTTTTTTATTGTTTGGAACATGAATGGTTTGAGAGGAGCAGCAGCACAATGAGGACGATTCAGCACCTTTTTCACAGAGACACAAATGCATTGTCAGAGCAAACATTGCTTTCTACATTCACCAGTGCAGAGGTCGGAGAGGAGCCCTCACTGCAGACACCTCCCCAGCCCACAGCAGTAACCACAATTATTCTTCCAACAAGAAATCAGCTGAAAAGAAAAAAAAAAAAAAAAAAAAACCCTTGCCTATATATATACACACAAAATGATGTTGTCTCCTGAATATTTATTCTGTCAGCACGTGCAGTTTAAAACAACAATCCCATAAAACAGCAGGCATTTGCTTTTCTGGCTGAGATGAATCCAACAAAAGCAGGAAAAAAACTTCTCAATTTAAAAAATACCACTCAACTGGTACCATTAAATTTGTTTATTAGAAGTTTTTGAGGGATCAACAGGGAAGGAAGTACCAGGCCAAAATTCATGAGAACATTATGAAGATGTCAACTGTATTTTGCATTCTGCTGCCACTCATTTAGTCAAGAATGCAAAAGGAAAAAGATTGTATTTGACTTGTGCATTGCATCTAAATAATAAAAAATTAAAATAAAATTTAAAAAAAAAATTTAAAGGTATTTTCTCTCTTGATTGACCAGCTTTCCTTTATATGGTGCGTGCCAGTTTAATCCTACCAGTTTGCCTCATCAACTTTCTAAAATAATTTTCCTCCTTGCTCAAGAAGAGCTCTCAGAGTATCACACATTCCCCGCAGTGCCCTTGAAATAGAGCCCTGCTATTCCATCTGAGGAGAAAACCCAGAATATCAAAGATCCAGTCTCCACAGACCTAAACTGAAAGGGAAAAACAAACACTTGGCTTTGCCTCACTGTGATCTGAGGGAAGAGGGAGAGCTTGGAACAGCATGAAAGGGATCCAGACCATCTCTTGCCACTCAGAATCTTTGGGCAGGTGAGGTGAGTACATTTTAAAAAATATTTGGTGTGTTAATGTTCATTTCAGGACTGGGCAGGTGACAATGATGTGACACCTGGAGCACTGTGTGCAGTGAGAGATGGGAACACACACAAGAGGAAATGGCAGAGCTGTGTTGACCACTCACCTGCAGTGCTTCTCTCCTGCTCCACAACCAGAATGCTGCTTCTCCAAATAAGAACACAGCCCCCCAGCAGAACAAACCTTCCTCATGTTCTTTTGCCATTCTCACACTTCAGGCCAGAGAGAAGTCCAAATCTAACCTTCAGTAAAACACAGGATCCAGCTAAGCCTGCACTAATCCAAGGTGTCTGTCTTTAAGTCTCCTTTAAGGATTTCTCTGTGCTCACTGAGGGGGAAAAAAAGAAGCATCCATGCAGCACAATTATCTTAAATATCAGTTACCATCCCCAAAATGTACTACTACTGAAACTTGACATTTCCAGGAAGGAAACTGCTTAACTAAAATTGTTCAGCTGAAATATATACACTGTCAATACAACAAGTTCTCTGCTCTGGGAAGATGCCAATTCAATTCAATTCAATTCAATCATACACTGCTCCACTGCTGCAAGAGATTTTTTTTATTTTCCGTGGGGAGCAGGAAATAAATAAGCTGAAAGCTCATCCTTAAACTGTTGCTGGAATTGCTGTATGTAGTTCCATGACTATGAGCTCTGTCCCATCTCACTAGTCCTGACTCCACTGCACTGCTGGAAATACCATTTGTTAGAGACATTTGACAGAGCATTATTCACCCACATTCATTTTTTAACTTCCACTGTGCTTTATAAAAAGAGTAAGTAGATTTTGACAAGGGATGAGATGGCACATCTATTGATCCAGCACACACGTCCACTCCTCTTCAGTCTTCTCCATTCATAAGAAATCTTTTCTGTTCTCAGTATTTTTACAAGTGAGCTTTACAAAGAAAGATTTTAAACCATTGCCTTGTCATACTTTATGCACACTTTCAGAGATTTTTCTATATCTAACATTCCTTTCTACAAGGGATTTTGAAGAAATGGGTTTTTTTCCTACACGAAATAGTAAAAGCAGGTGACTCAATCAAATTCTAAGACATGAGGTCAGAAAATAAAACATATTGAGCTTTGTGCTCCAATAGTGATTACTGGTCAAAACAAAATGCTGGATGTTACAGCCAGAAATAGAAAAACTCTAAACAAGAAAGGCGATCCAACTTGTCCAGTGACACAACACTCCACGTGTAAACCAGCTGGAAATTGACTGCCTTGTGATTTGGAATCCAAGGAGCTCCCACCACAGCTGACTTTGGCATTTCCATCCCATTGACAACACTATGGCTAAACAGTCACCAAACACAAAAGCACAGGAAAAGAGATTGGCCCTCCCAAAGAGTCTGTGTCAAAACAGCTTTTTAACCACACACACTAAAGACTTACAGCTTTGCAGTGGAACAGAAGGAAAAGGTGAACATTTCTATTCAAATGTCCAAAACCCCAAGAATATTCATTATTCCATGACAGAAAGAGAAGCAGTAAAGAAGTGGAAATTAGTTAAACAATGCACAGGCTTCAGCCAATTCCTCTCCAAAATGAGTTAGCAGCATCTATTATGTTTTATGTTAATATGCATTTTCTTCCAGCACTTCCTAACTCCACTCAATGTCAAAGCTTTCCCAGTATCTCAACCAAACACCACAAGAAAAATCTGCACATTTCTGCAAGTACTTCTTTGTTCATTCTCTACAGAACATGGCAGGTGCAGTCTGTGAAACAATTCAACATGCTGAGCCCTTCCCTTATATTCTCACCTCCCTCTGCCTACCTCAGCACCAGAATTGTCCACAGAAAATCATCCCACAGCTGCTAGCGGCCTTTCATGGCAGGTATTACCATCTTAAAAAAATCTTGTAGGGAAAAAAAAACAAATAACAAAGAATAAAATATTTACAAAGGTATCTCTTCACTCCTGTGAATTTTTAATCACTGAATAATAATGCAGATCTTGCAAAGCATTGCCTGATAAATGATCGCTGCCCACTACAGAGCCTCTCAAGTGTCACATCTGTTAAAATTTCATGGAGGCAGAAGCTTTTATGATGTCTGGAAAATATCCATTTTTAAACACCAAGATTAAATGGAAAAAAAAAAAAAAAAAAAAGAAATTATTTGGAAAAAAGGCACATTCAGAAAAGGGTGGATAAAATCCAAAGCCTCAATAAGAGGGTATTACAAAAGTGGGTGTTGCAAAAGAACTGATGGAAATGTCCATTTGTGACTTACAACTACAACAACAACCACCCATCCTGCAGCACAGCACAGCACAGCACAGCACAGCACAGCACAGCACAGAACTCCTGCATGCAGAGGCTGCTGGCATCAGCTCCTGCTGCAGAACCAGCAGGAGCACTGCTTGTCCACAGGGACAGCCTGCCCTCAAAGATGGTTTGTCTCAGCCACTCTTGGCACTAAAAACAAATCAAGGACTCTGTGATTGATGGTGACAGCCTGGGAGAGCTGGGGGTGCTCACCTGGAAAGGAGAAGGCTCCAGGGAGAGCTCAGAGCCCCTTCCAACCCTAAAGGGGCTCCAGGGGAGCTGGAGAGGGACTGGGGACAAGAGATGGAGGGACAGGACACAGGGAATGGCTCCCACTGCCAGAGGGCAGGGATGGATGGGATCCTGGGAAAGAATTCCTGGCTGGGAGGGTGGGGAGGGGCTGGGATGGAATTCCTGGAGCAGCTGTGGCTGCCCCTGGAAGTGCCCAAGGCCAGGTTGGACACTGGGGCTTGGAGCAACCTGGGACAGTGGAAGGGGTCCCTGCCATGGCAGTGGTGGATTGGGATGAGCTTTGGGGTCCCTGCCCAGGACAGGGGTGGATTGGGATGAGCTTTGGGGTCCCTTCCAACCCAAGCCAGGCCAGCCTGTGGCACTGAGGCCAAGCAGAAGAAGGGTTGTGACCCCTGCACCTCAACAGCAACAGCCTCACTCTGCTCATCCTCTCTGCCTCTCACACAAACAAATCTCATTATCCCCAATCCTGTGGCCACACAAACATCACTAAATAATGCCACAAGGCCACAGCTCTCTCCACTCCCTCCACCAAAGCGTGGCTTGGGGTGATTTTATTTCCATTAAAGCAGGAACTTGTCTCAGACTGCCAGTGTTTTAACAGCATTTTATAGATACAACACATTCCAACACTCCCAGATACAGCACAGTTCTTTATTTTCCTCTCCAAATTAACTGTCTTTCATGGCTTCATAAACTCTTCTGATAGAAAAACAGCCTAAGAAAATGACTCCTCACCCCAACATAACAAAATTAATTCTCTAGCTCAAGGCAAAGGAAAACAAAATAATTATAGAAATCAAATTGCTAAAAAAGTAACTTAACTGCCAAAATCAGCTTCTGTTATAAGGTTTTAATAACTACTAGCTTTTCCAAAGGAAGATGTTTGTAAAACATGAGAATCAACTTGGCAAATCAAAAAAATAAAGTGAGAAATGACAGTAAATTTTTATTAACAGAAAAACCTCTTCAGAAAAAAACAAATAAAAAATTTGCTACTGAATACCACTTACAGAGCTTGCATAAATCCTATATAGGATGTGTATATAGGATGTGTTTTTATGAGAAAATTGGGGTTTAGAATTAAACTTTGAACTAATTTCTTTTGGAGAAAATGTAACAATGAAAGAAAAAAGAAAACCAAACTGTAAACATGATAAGAAAGAGATTAAAAATAACCAGGTGAATCAAAAGCAAGTCTAGTGAGATGTCTATCAAGTACCTGTGACCTGATAAGGAATTTAAAAAAACAACATGACAGCCATAAAACAAACTCAACTCAATCTCAGAATAACAAAATAAAATAATGGTTACAAAAATAAATCTTTAAATGCTCTTAAAAATTACAAGACATTAACAATATGCTCCATCATTTCAGCAAAACAGTAAAATGCTCCTTGGGAAATGTTCTGCATTCTAAATTAAGTCTGCAGATCCCAGGGATTATTTTATTTTCTGTTTGCCTCTGGGGTCACGTACAGTTTTGCTGCGAGTTACTTTCCTCTAGAACCTATAAGGCTGAAGCACCTCAAACTTTCTGACCTTGAAATACAAACATCTGCAATCAAACACAGAAAAGCCTGTTAAAGTGGGCAGCAGAAACCATGGAATTAAATTATAAACATTTATCTAAATTATAGGAACGACATTAAATAGAAATTCCTAAATTCTTTCCTTTGTGCTTTACCTGCACATAGGAATCATAATGTGTCTATGTTGGAAAATGGAACTTTTTGTTTTGCCCTGGTTTATAGGCACTGACTGCTCCCAAGTTTGGTCTTTTCTGCTTGTTTTCTTTTTCCAGCCCTTAGTGCCTTTTTAAAGAGGAAACTTTTCACCTCTCATGATTCCTCTTGCATTATTGTGCTGGGACTCCCAGTGCCAGGAGCACTGAACCTCCCCTCCTCAGCAGGATCAGCTCTGACCTCAGAAAAAGGCAAAGCTGGATTCCACATTTTCCCACCCACTGGGAGTGAGAACCATCTCCTCCAACACCTGTGGGACAGGGGAGGATCCCCTTCCCCTGGCTTGGTACCCAAGCTTCAAGGTGCTCAGGAAAACAGGAGAGAAGAAAGTGTTTTGTTTGTCACAAAAGCAGAGCAGTTCTAGCTTAAGTCAAATCACAGGATTGCAACTGGAAAACATTAAAAATAAACTTTTGAAATACTATTGGACTCATTCGGGGTGGGCAAAATAAAGAAAATTGTTACAATTATTCCTTCAAATGTGAAGTTGAAAATATATCTGGTGACCACCTAGCAACACAAAATCCATGGAGAGAAACATATTTGAAAATAATTTCCTCCCTCCAACTTCAACAGGCAGAGCTCAAAAGCAATGACAAAGCCCAGGAGAGGAGTGTCCCTCCCCACCTGCTCATACCCCGAGGTCAATGCACCTGCCACAGAACCACAAAATCTACAGACACAAACAGAGGGGTGACAGATGGGGAAAACCACCCGAAAAATGCTTTTCCAGCCAACCCCAAACAGCTCCTCAGTGCAGGACAACGGTGTCTATTAGTGTTTATTTTGTTTGTTTGTTTGTTTTTAGTTAGAGTTGAGATTGAAGTATGAGAGATGAAGTTTTGTGTTTGGATTTGGTTGTTTATTCATTTTTATTTATAGTATAGTGGGTGTTATAGTATTTTTTACAATATAACTTGTAAAACTATTTAACTAGTATTTTTACTATATAACAAGCTGAAAATGACAACATGGGACTGTATCTTGCTCCTTACAAGGTCTTTTAAGGCCTAATTATCCAATTAAAAGCTAACATCTGTATTATTTATACTTTTGACCCAATGACCAAACACCTGTGACCCACAGTGCAGTACTTTCTATCCAACCAAAAACTACTGCCTGAAACCAAGAAGAAGAAGGAAGAGGAAGGAAGAAGAAGAAGAAGGAAGAGGAAGGATGAGGAGGCAATGCCCCAGAACCTCCATCTTGTCCCATAACTATTACTATATTCTAAAACCCCAAATTCCAAACCCTTCACCATGGGATATCACACAGTTTATTCAAACCACACACCAGTGATTCCAACTCCATCACTCAAATTTGGAAGCTTTCTCCAAGGCATCAAGTCAAAAGCAGTGTTCTTTTGGGGGTCAGTGCCAGAAAGCACAGAAAGTTCCAAACTCCCAGCCTTCAGGGTTCCACCAGGTGTCCAAACCATGTTCTGCAGGCAACTGAGCATCTCCCCCAGAGCTCTCCTCCCCAGGTCTGGAAGGCTCTGCAGGCTCAGCTCAGCCCCAGCTGCTCCTGGTCCCTCCTGCAGCCCCAGGACACAGCCCAGGCTCTCCTGCCCTGCCTGCAAGGACACCACAGGAGCTGAGGGAGAGGAAGGAGCCCTTCAGCTCCCTCCCTTCTCAGCCTCTTGGGTACCAACACCAGAGTGGGGCAGTGAGGAAGCTGCTTTGCTCATTCTGGTGTTGGTGCAGGCTCAACAGGCACTGGCCCCATCCCAGTTTGCTCCCAGCTGACAGGCTGCCCCTCTCCAGCCTTCACTGCTGGAAATAAACAGATCCCAAAGCTGCTTCCTCATCCTCCCACTTCTTGGGGCTGTTGCCAAGAAGGAACCTCTGGTTACCCTCACCCTGGTCCTTCCCCCACCCAGGGCTGTTTGCAAAGGGCACTGCCAAAGCTCCAGAGAGCTTCTCCAGCAGAGCCACACCGTGCCAAGGGGCTGTCCTCAAGTGACAGCCAGGATTTACTGGCCTTGCTGGAATTAAACACTGGCCCTCAGGCTGCACCACTGAGAACAAGCAAAAGGTGCCCCAGGAGCTGCCAACCCTCAAGGGAACCATCTCCTCCTGCCAGGGGCAGCTGAGAGCCCAGGCTCTGCCCATCACCTGTACTCAGCATCCACTGCCAGCCATGGGGACAGCCCAGCAGCCAGCCTGGAGCCTGCAAGGATTTTTTTATCCAGGTATATCAGCATGAATTCCCAGGCTGGGCAGCAAGGGGACTGCAGGGGCTCAGTGGGAGAGGGCTGGGGCTGCCCTGTGCCAGCCTCTCCAGAGCCTCCATGGGCCAAAGCTGAGCCAAAAAGAGGAGCCTATGGTGCCCTGAACAGCCAGAGGAGCCTGGGCTGCTCCCAGGAGAAGCATTTAAGCAATGGCAGTAGCTGGAGAGTGGATCAGTGACAACCCAGAGCTGGTGACACCCGGAGGGGCCAGCACAGCCCAGGAAAGGAGCAGGGGCAGAGAGAGGAACAAGGGGCAGCAGAAACTCATCCCAGTGACAGAGAGGGAAGGACACAGGTGTCCTGTGCTGAACTTGAGCCTGGCAAAAGGGATGAAAGGAGTTTTCCTTATGTGTTCCAATGTTTGTCATGTTTCCCAATCAGTGATCAAACATGTCAGATCAAGTTTGATTCCCTGAGTTCATCCCGTTCTGCCCAGAGCAGTAATTGGTGAGTGATCTCCCTGTCTTTACTTTGAATTATTTGATTTCTGACCCCAGTTTTTCCTGTTTTCTGCCCCATCCCACTGTAGGGAAGGTGTGAACAAGAAGCTGTGCCAGTGCTTTGGTCTTAGCTGGGGCCAGCCCATCACACCAAGGCAGATTGTGAAGGACTCTGTGGTCACTTCATCTGCTCTAACCCATAGCAGCACCATCTCCATCATTAACAGACTGGAATTTTAATTACATGTCCTGGCCTGGAAGGCACCAAGGACATGAATAAAGCCCACTGTGGTTTGCTTTATTACAAAAATAGCTGTTCAGATAGCACAAGCCCCACTCTCAAACTGCCATAGACAATTCTGGTTGGGAACTCTTTTCCCAGGTGCATGTGCCACTCACATTCTCTTCCAACAGGATTCAGGTCTGGCTTACCCATAACAACAAATCTTACTTGGAGGATTTAAAACTTTTGCCTTTCACATCAAAGCTCAAAGCTTTCAGAGAATCACAGAGAATCATAGTCCAACCTTCCTACCAAGTCAGGTCACCTGGAGCAGCTTTCAAGCAAGGCCATCAGCTTTTGCAAACTGTCACATCTCCCCACTCAGTTGCCTTATTTACCTTTTGAATAGCATTAAAAAATAGAGCCAAGTCCTTTGCTCAAGGGGATCACAGCATCAGTAATATTGCTGCAGTTAGCATTCTCCAATATTAAATTTTCATTAAAGAATTTGTATTACTCATGAGCCTATGCAATATTCTAATCATCCTGTATTACCTTTTTCCATTAAGGAGTCAGTAAATTCAGAGCAGAAGATCTTTTTCCTTCTCTTGACAGCCAGCAGGGACAGAAATACATCTCCTGCAGATCTGTCTCGTAGGTTTTTATCTACAGACCAACACCATAAGGATAAATCATTTCTGAGCAAGTCCAGGAAGTTCCTTTTCCAGTATCTTGCTGGAAGTCAGAACCTAACCTTGTCCCTGAAAATTCATCAAGGATACATGAAATAAAGCATGTCATCAGGACTACATTTTACCTGCATTTAACCTTGTCCAAATTTAACTGTGGCCAGTTTAGCAGAGTGTCCAGCCATCAACACACAGGCCACAGTTCAACTTTTTTGCTGATAAATGGGAATTGCAAACTTTTATATAAAGCACGCAGCCAACCTTGGATCTTGAATGCAAAATGGTTGCATACATCTTTGTTTCTGACTTTGCAAGTCTTAACCTTCCTCATATTTACCACCAAGTTTTCCAAAGAGCAAACAACCAAAAGCAAACCACTTTGCTGTGCCAGCATAGCCTCCATTGGAGGGTTCAGATTCAATTCACAGAAAGACAATGGATGGGTGATAACAGAAAAAAACATTGGTTGAATTAATTTTGTCTTAATTTTAGGAAAGCATCCATGAAAACTACTCAGAGAAAGAATCAGCCTCCAGAAGTAATAATCTTGTTTTATTTATAGTCAAGGTCGTGGGAAATCTGTCCTGAAACATAAAAAAATACAGCTTCCCAGATTAGTTTTGGTATGGGAATTCAAAGAACGAACAGCTATGGGAAAGTTTAAATTCTCATCAAATACACCTGAGTGTCCCTGTTCAAAATGGTTTGTATTTTCTGCCACTCATTAAGCAGAGAGCACAAAGGCAATTGGAATTGCTGGAGCACCCAGGACTAATTATTGTGGTAACCCAGTGTTTACTAAAAGCATGAGCATCTGTAGTGTATACAGACTAGAATCTGTGATTACTGTATGATTAAGATATTATTTGAATGATTATATTTGACAAGGAAAAACCTATAAAATTGCATATTAATTAATAAAAGCAATCATTAAACTTTTGTTAAATATCCCATGTATAGAAGTGTGCTGTACATGCTAGTGAATTAATCCTATCTAGCAGCACTTCTTCCTAAAAAATAAAACACTGGTGGCAAGAGGATGCCTTGTTTTTGTACTTACTTACTCTATGTCAGTGCTTGCATAACAAAACTCATCCTCTGTCACTTGTGCTTCACAGTCTAAAAAGCTGTTTGTTCTGAGCACTGCACCAACAAAGTACAACCTGACAAACAAAGCCCCCCATAGCCCAGCCTAAAGCCCAGCACAGCCTCTGACCTTGAGGCAATGGTCCTGGCTCAGCTCAGTTTGTTCCTACGTGCCCAGGCTCTCACTGCTGCCCTGCTGGTGTCACAGGGGCAGCTCTGTCCCCTGGTACCACAACTGCAGGGACAAGTTCTGGGTGCTCCACACAATCCCAGCTGCACAGCCACAGCTTGTGGCTCCAGACAGACTTCACAGAAATGTCACCAGGCTTGAGCCCTCCACAGCTCAGAACTTTGGGCTACCCTTGAAGAAATAGCACCTTACTGAAGATCATGTTTGTTCTTACATTTCCCTTTGATAAATGTGTGCTTTTGGGGTTGATCCTTCCAGGAAAATCAATCAGGACCTGAATCTCAGCAGTAAATCCACAGAGTGGCTTATTCCCCAAGGCATCCAACCACAGGCTGACCACTTCTGGAGGCAGCTTTGTGCCAGCCCCTGCACACTGTGACCAGAGCCCCAGACAGGAAATATTCATTTAAAACAGCAGAGGTGACATCAGCACATGCTCTGCTGGCCTCTCATGTCCTAATCCACGGGCAAGGGCGGGTAAGGAAACCTTTGCATTTCTGTTCTCTGCAACAGCTTCAATCAGCCACCCTGCTCCTGCTGCAGGAGCTGAGCACCCCTGGGTGACAATGCCAGGCTCTGTCATAGGCACCCACCTGCACTGAGCACCTCAGGAAGGAATCCCCCTGGAGCTGACTGCCATAACACTGGATTTTTTTCTCTCCAGAAATGCTGCAATGATCTTTGTCAACACTGCGGGCAGGTGAAGCACTGGTGCCAGCTGCCTGCAGCTGGAATGCAGCTGGAATGCAGCACCTATGGTCCCAGCTGCTCTGGAGCTCTTCCATCACATCCTCAGAGACACACGTTTAGCCCCCCAAAAGTCAATGACTCTTCTAGAAAAGTACATTCATTAACCAGTGTGAGATCTGCAGCAGCACCCAGGGACACAGATTCTCACAGGCACACACCAATACCTGCCTGCATCTCTCATTTCTGTCATTATTAGGGTTTCTATCTGCCCTTTCTATCCCATTTCTGTTCCCGTTTCCTTACCTTTTCAGCAATAATAATGCTTTCATTTGACTGAGTGTATATTACTGCTCTGTTCATATATTTGCTATTTACCTGTAAATTCTCAAATACAGATATATTATATTCATATTCAATTCAACCATGCTTAAGTGGCCCTCTAGGAACTGCTGTCATGATGATAAAGTTCCCATTTCTATTTGCCACCAACTAAAATCACTATTATTTTATTGTGCCTGGAGTTAGCCAGATTCAGGGAGCACTGGGGTTTTTCATTGGATTGGTTGTTTGGGGTTTCTTTTTTTTTTGTTTGATTTAGGGGTTTTTTTGGGGGGGGTGGTTGTTATTTGCGGTTGAGGGGTGTTAACTTTGTTTTGATTTTTTTGCTTGTTTGGTTTTTAATTATGGATTTCCTTAAAAGAAAATGCAGTTATTTAAAGCACACAGATAAACTCCATTTTTCTGAACGAAACCAAAACCCCACCAGGGGAGAACAACCCTGTGGACAGAGCAGGGCCTGTTCCATGCAGTTCTCTGCTCCTTTCTCCCCCATCACCAGATTTCCCACTGTATTTTCTGCTTCCCTCCCTGCACACAGAGCTTCACCAAAGCCCAAAATCTAGCCTTTGACATCAGCATCCTTCCCAGATAAGGAGGGAGTGCAATTTATAAAGGCAGCCCAGACTCCAGAGCATGTTTCAAAGCAAACATCACGCTCCTGAACAGTAACTGCATTTATTTCCTTCCATCTCAGCAGCTGTAGGAAGCATTGCTTCACACAGGAAAAGCACACACTCAACCCCAAACCTCTTCTCTTTGAGATACATTCTGTCAAACCCAAAACCATACAAAACTGAATATCAAAGTATTCAGAAATTATTTCATTATTCAAGCTTTAAGTTCCACAGTTGTGAGGCTTTTTTTTTAGACAACTATAATAAAAAAGAATTCCTTACAAATTCAGTAATTTCAGGATCTATATTAAAAGGAAATAAGAGCACTGCATTTCAACAGAGATATGAATGAACAGTGGAGTTGGTACAGGACATGCTTACCTAGCATTCTGCCCAGATTTTATCCCAGATTTTATCTCTAATGCTCTCCAGGTGAGCAGCAAATCCCAAACCCACCTGATGAAAGTTCTGATCACTTCACCTGAGGAGAAGTGTCCACATTAATCAATTAAACATTTTCTAAGCACACAGAACTGAAGGGCTCACACACTTTGTTTTTTCAATGTTCAGGCTGACAGATTCAGAGGTCATTGCAGCTCCTGATGCTTTATCAGTTTCACAGGAGACTGACACCAAACTGAACATTCATTTTAATCAGCTGCTCCTACTTACAACATAAGAAATTCCCACAGACTGCTCCTCCTTAACAATACCTATTTGGTCTTATCAACAAGGGAGCCTGAGCAGCAAATGTTGGAATGTGAGTACTCATTAATTTCCTCTTTGTCACTGCTACCATCCAGTGAGCTGAATTCCTGATTTCTGTCACCACTTTTCCCATGCACCTTCATCATTTCTGTCCTTCACACTGCTGGAATACTCCATGAGGCAAAGGATTTCTCTGGTTCTTGCAGCTGGTTCAGGACAGTTCACTGAGCAAAACCTCTTATCACCTCCTGCTCTCTGCTGCTCCCACCACAGGGGACTGCACAGAGCCCATGGATTTTCTGTCATCAGCAAAGTCAAGCCTCCTCCTGCTGACACACAGAAAGCTTCCTCAGCTTCTGGAATGGACTAGAAATTACCTACAGAAGTACCTGTGTTACAAAATGAGGCAAGCAGAAACACAGCTGAGATGAATACAAACCCCTTTCAGTCTAGCTAAGCCTTTAGGCTCAAAATCAGGAGGAACAGACCCATTTCTTCTTGAATTCAGTGAATGGGAAGGATATCCAGTGGTGCACTGCAGCAAAGGAACAGCCCCCTGTTAGCTCACACAGGTAGGCTGAATTTTGGACATTAATGCCTAGGCCTTTAAGGCACAATATTTCGTGAAAGGTGAATCATGTAGGAACTCCAGATTTAGATTTCCTAAAGAGATGATCCGGGACAACACTTGTCTCACATTAACACAACCCTGTCCAGTCTGATCTTCTTTTCTAGAGAGTTGTTTTATGTACAGAAAGCCTTCAGAAGAACACATTTCTTTTTGCTTAAAGTATTCTAAAAATATTACTTCCTAATGAGGATCTCATTTGCATGACAAATTCTCTGTGCAGTGTCAGAAACATCTTGAAATTAAGATGTCATGCTTACAGGAATTATTCTGCACACAGATGAGTTCTCACCAAACTTTCCTTCTGACAAGTTAATTTCATTTTCCTCATCATATGCTTTGACAGCAAGATAAGGGAATCAAAGCCTTTCCCAGGTGAGAACCCTTTGCTCCTACATTAATTGGAACCAAGGAATATCATCCACTTGAATACATCCCTACTTTTCTGGCCAAAAATTTAAAATCAATCACTAAACTAACAGTACATATGTCACCCATGCTTTCCACTGTAATTCTTGCAGAAGGAAATGCAACCATTAAGGAGAAAAATTAATGAAACCACTAAAGGTTGTTCCTACCTTTATATTGTAGATTTGAATTAAAAGAGCATAAAACTATCAAGGCTTTAAAATTGGAGATAAATAAGATGAACCTCTCATTTGAAAACAAAATTTTAAAAAAATAATTAAAATCCTGAAGCCAGTATTCTTTACCTATCTGCAGAACACAAAAAACCCATGTACATGCACTGAGACAGACCTAGGTACAAATCCTCTGTCTCAAGAGAAAGCAAACTCAGGAGTTGCTTCCTGCTCCAAGCCATCCAGCAAACATCCAGCAGGGAAACCTCTGCCCAGTCCCAGGAAGCACAAAGTGTGACTCAAGCCAGAGGCTGAAAAACTTTCACTTGCTAACCCCAGCTTTAGAAGCGTTCACATCATACATTGTGCTTTCCTGGAAGTGTTACTTGGCATGGGAGGAGGAGCCCTGCAGGTATTGCAGCATCCCTGAGCCCTGGCAGGAGGAGCCCTGCAGGTATTCCAGCATCCCTGTGCCCTGGCAGGAGGAGCCCTGCAGGTATTCCAGCATCCCTGTGCCCTGGCAGGAGCAGGGCCTGAGAGGGAGAGGTGCAGGGAGCTCTCAGTCACACTTCCCTGGAAAAAGCTGCCACTGGATCCCCACACGACGTGACAAAAGCTTGGTGGAGCAAATAAAAGACATTTCTTCCTCTGCTGGAGTCTGAGGATATGTGAGAGCTCATACCCTGTACACCTCTCTCCTCTCCTCAGCCTGAAAACTTTGGGAATTGATGGTGAAGTCATGAAGGAAACCTTAAATAGACTCTGTTTTCCACCAGCATCAGGCTTACTTAGATTTTATCTGCTTCAGTTTCCCACTCAAATCTTATATTAGATTTTTTTCCTCTTTTTTTCTCCACCTCCAAGCCTTTCCATTTTCTAACATAATGCTGAATAAATATTTTATAGCCAAAGAGGATTTCTACCTGTTATGTAACTCACATTTTTGGAGGCAGCTTCCCATCTCATTTTTACTGACAGAGCCTCCAGTGAAACCAGGAGCTGCACTGATGTAAGCAGAGTGTGCCTAAGCTTAAACAAACAGCTCTGTTTGTGCCACATTAAAAATGCTAAATGGGGTGAAATTTCATTTCATCAATATGCATATGGGGTTGACAATATTGAGGAAAATATTAACATACGTATATAAACATTAACAAAACGATTAATTGTCACATAATGAGGCAGCACTTTAAGCGTGCTGAGCAGATGCATCCCAGCTGAACTGGAAAGAACAGTCACATTCTAACTCTGAACCAGGCCAGGATCCATGGCTGGGCTTTGGATGCCCAGTCACAGGTGCTTCCCAGAACCAAAGAAATTTTTGAACAGCCTCCTCTAAAAAATGCTCTGATCTTAGACAACAATATCTGTCCAAAAGCTAAAACCTCTTTCTTTAACTCAGGCTAAAACTTTAAAAAAATAATAAAAATTAAAAAGTAATTCCACCTTCTTCTGGCCACCCACCTGTTTGTTTACACCATAATGCTGGATATAGCAGGTAGGTCCCTCAGTTATAAAATAATGTCTATGCTCATTAATTTACCATCAGATCACCTGCAGTGGATGGCAAAAATTCTGTGTAGCAAAGAGCCTGATGTTTCCAGCCAGGCCAGCAGCAATGCATGCAAAAACAGAGCAAGCTGAGAGCAAATACATTCTCTTTTCCCTCACCATAAGAAACACACTCATTGTTTTATCCCTATAGGATGCTTCATTTCAGAACTACAGTTTTCTGACAAATAATAGTTATTTTAGATTTTAAACATTTAAAATTAGTTGTGGTTGGTTTTCACCCATTTTAGTAAGGATTATTAATGCAGTGATGTACCCTGATTGATAACATTTGGGGGGAAAATACATTTAGAAGATCGGGTTTAAGTTTGATAACAAGAACAATATTACAAAGAACACAGGTGTTACACTGCCATCATCTCCTCTCAGGATGTGCCCTGAATGTGGAATTTTATAAGAAATGCAAAGAAGACTCCATGTAAAGCTATTAAGCTGTAATTGGATTTAATATGATCAGCTGGTTTCACTTGTAGCTTTATGCTAGAAAACAGATTATAGGAAAGAAATGTTCTGTGTTTACTCAGTGACTTGAACCAGTTCAAGGAGACCATGTAACAATCACAATGGCCCCATTTCTTCCTTCCATGTGACATTAAATAAATGGCAATACTGAGCAGCACAGATTTGGGGTTTCAACACAATATTGAGACAGAATTCTGGGGTTTGCATTCTAAAAAATGAGTAAGAAACTCTTAGCTCAGCACTGAGGACTTTATTACACACTGGGAAAAGCGGGTGTCTGAGGACTTGGGAGATCACCAACACAAAACACCATTAAGATGGTGCCAGGAAGATTTATAAACGGTGCAGGGGGGGTCTCCTTCGATTCTGGCCTCTTTGGAAAGATCCCAAAGCCCCGGCCCTGGGGTCACAGCTCTGCCAGCCGGGCTCGGGGCTCGCTTGTGCTGATCCACAGAGGGTCGGACACCAAAGATGTGGGGGAAGAAGAAGCGCAGGGGGAAGAGGAGGAAGAAGAGGAGGAAGAAGAGGACGAAGAGGAAGAAGAGAAAGAAGAGGAAGAAGAGCGGGGCAAGGAAGAAGAAAAGCAGGGCAAAGAAGAAAGAGAGCGGGGCAAGAAGAAGAAGAGCGGGGGCAAGAACAAGAAGAGTGGGGCAAAGAAGAAGAAGAGCGGGACGAAGAAGAAGAGCAAGAGTGGGGGAAGAAGAAGAGCGGGGCTAGATAACGGAGCGATAACGGAGAGGAAATGCGAAGAGCGCGGCTGGGCACGGTGACAAAGCCGGCGCTCGAACGGCCGCGCAGCACCGGGAGGATGGAGAGGAGGGATGGAGCAGCACCCGGGGGGACCGAGGGTCGGGACCGGGAATCGGGACCGGGGGTCAGGACCGGGGGCTCCTCTGCCCGCCCTGCGCCCCCTGGCGGCCGCGGCAGCCCCGGCCCCGAGCGCGGCCCCCGAGCACCGGGAGCATCCCCGGGAGGAGACGGGGACACCCCCGGGATCATCCCCGGGAGGAGAGGGGGACACCCCCGGGAGGACATGAGGACACTCCCCGGGACACCCCAGACAGAGAGAGCCCCTCCAAGGGCAGCCGAGCTGGCCGGGCTCCGCCCGCACTGCCCCGGGCCCAGCGGCACTCGAGGACCAGCCCAGCTGGGGTTTGCCCCACTGTCAGTGACTCGAACACTGGGAGCAATAAGGGCCCTTAGAGGAGCCGAATCCAATCACCGCTGCGAGCCCCAGCAGCACTAAAAACAGGGGAAAAAAATCTCCACAGCAAACCGCACAGGAGACTGAGGCTGCTGACAGAGCCTGGATGTCTTATCTTCATTTATCCTGAGCAGATCGCATTATCAGCTGCTGAATGAATTCTCTGCAGGAGAGGGAGGTTTAACATCCAATCTTTTGTCCTGGATCTTAAAACCCCCTTTTAAACAATAATAGCCCAAAAGACATATTCCTTCTGTCTTAAATAGATGTCACCTCAATAGTTGAGGTTTGAATACAGCCTTTGATAAAGGATAATTCAGAACTGAAGATAAGGCTGAGGGAAGTGCTCAGTGTCTCCCTTGTGAGTGCCCTATCACAACCCAAGGACTTTCTTGAGAAAAATGCCATTAAATGGAGAAGGGCAGTGAGACATGCATTAGCACTCACACATACAGATACACATAAGGATACTTGGCTGAAGAAACAGAGTCGAACAGCTCAGAAAACCTGGCAAGCAAGCTCAGGGACAAACCTGTTTCTATCCCTGGGTTAAAGGAATGGCAAACATGCACTAACAACCAAGAGTGTGATCACCCAGTGCACACACACTCACTTGGCCATGGACAGTGATGGTGAGCACAGGAACGCCAAGACTGGAGTATAATTAACAGCAGGGATTTGGAGCCTCTGTTTGGATAAGACATTCAGCTTCTTGAAGCCTCAAGAAAAGGGGGAAAAAAAAGAAGGCCAAGTTTCTGTATTAGTTTCCCACTGCAGAAAGAGGATGTCTTTATTCTCTCAGCAAACACAAGCAAGGAAACAAACCAGACATTGTTGATGGACTGAGCCAAAGTAAGCACTGGGTGGGGTGGCACCAGTCTCTCACTTGGCATGGGGTTTTTTTCTTGTAAAGGGAGAATTTTTCAAATAACTTTGAGCATCTCTAAATAACAGTTTGTAATCAAATGAGTGTTGAGACTACCTGTGCTGCAACACAAATTAGAGCTGCACAGTTGAGCACAGATCTGATAATCTCAGCTCACTCTTGGTGCCACATCTTGCATCGGCACGAGCAGAGCTTAAGTTTGTCTAGAGACACATTGAGGGGTTTTGGGGGGCTGGCTTGGGCAGGACAGGCTAAAGCCATGGAGCAGAGCCAGCCCAGCCCTCCAGCCAGCAGTGCAGCTCCAAGGGTGACAGCTGCACACAGCCTCTGCCTGCAAGATCAGTGTCCAGGGTTTCTGTCAGTCTCAAACAAGAAAACAAGTCTGGTGGCATAGCTCTGTGCATGTAAAATATTTCTTTGGTGTATGCCATGATATCAGCTGGTTCTGCTTTCTCATGCTGGGCATTACTACCATGGGTTTGACTATTCTGCACTAAGACCTGCATGGAAATCAACCTCCCACCTCAGCAAGGGTTTGCAGCTGATTTATAAACAGATTTATAAACAATCACTGGTGCTGAAGGGCTGCAGATGAAGACAAGTTTGACCTCTTCAAACACCTTTTGGTTTATGTCCACAGAGAGCCAGGCAGCAATGGTTGATAAAAGGACTGATGTGCAAATGTAACAATAAAATCCCATTAACTCTTCACAGAAAGAGCTAAATATCATTTATATCCTGGGGAGTGTGTGGTGTAAACTCACCTGTCCACTCTCTCCTGCTCACCCTGTACCTTTTGTAGGCATCATAAAAATACTGGAAAAGCAGAAAATTCAGTGCTTTGATCCATGGCAGCACAAGCATTAGAATTTCCCACATTAGGAAGAACACTGTGGGGGAAGTCTCAAATTACACAGTCAGAAAAGTTGTACCTTATCACTACTGAGCAAAATGCAACAAAAATTCTGACTAGCCATGTGTATAAGGCTGGTACCAAAGAACTGGAAGCTCATACAAATGACACCTTGGTCCTTTTTTTGAGTTTTATTCCTAAGAGAAGCAAAAGTGCACTATAAGTAAATTCTTTTGCTCCAAAATAGAATCTTAAAAAAGACAGGTTATAGCTAAAAGTCAAAAAGAAGCATTTAAAGATCTTTCAAAGCTAAAGAAATTAGGTTTTTTAATCTTCTTTCTTGCTCTAGTCTGCTTCTATGAGAAAAAAAAATATTCTAAGCAAGAAGTGTTTCACAGGTTATACTCCCAAGAGTTAAATTTTCCTGGCTTTTTGTTGGGTTTTGGGGTTTTTTTAAGGCCAACCACATGCTCTATTTAGTTTTGCCTTCCCACTCACATACAACACTTTAAAACTTACAGTGCTACCAACTGCTTTCATAAAATTTAATCCTTCTCCTGACACAACTTGCTGCTCTTCAACCTCCAGCCACTGCAGTTACCATAAAGCCACTGCTGTCGGGTTTGTCACACCTTGGAGCCCAGCACAGTAAAGGTCATTTTGAGTGTTTCAGGAGCAGAACAAAAGCAGGAGGTGATGTAAGCCCTGGCAAGGGGAGCTGTGCCCACGCTCGTGTCTGGTCGCTGTTCACGGAGCAGATTTCAGGACTCACTGGGACATTTCAGAACTCCTGCAGCCAGGAATCCCAGGGGGCCTGTCCTGGTTTGGAGGACAGGTGTCTGCCACTAAAGGCAGGAGCTTCTCTTTGAAATGGAGAATGTAAACCCTCTCCATCCAAATTATTATAATTTTGAAATTAAGGGGCTCTCAGGCAAAGATATGGGAATTAGGAATAACAGTTCTTTACCAGGAAAATTAAAATAGAAATGCAGTGTTACAAAGAACAATCCCCAAACACTGCCAGAGTCAGAATCCAAGCTGACACCCGTCAGTCAGTCAGGGTGTTGGCACAGTCCCATTCCATGGTGGCTGCATCCTCCTGCAGTGGCAGATGTGGTTCAGCTGGAGCAGTGCTCCTGGAGAAGGTGCAGTTTCCTCTAAAGGTGCAGGGATGATGTGGAAAGGTCTGGCTTTCCTCTGGAATCCAGTGGAGAGAAGGTACCTTGGTGTCCAAAATGTCAGTTTTTATCTGGGTAGGAAAGGCTTGGCTCCTGCCCCTGGCTGGAGCATCTCCCATGGGATGATGGAATTTTATCAGCCATGCCCTGGGACTGAATGGGCCAGCAGCAGATGATCTCTGCCTGGAGGGAGGATGGGCTGTGGGAAAGATAAAGCTGATTGCCCCAGCTGGTTTAAAGCTGGCCCATGAGCAGATAATGTGTGCCATGGAGATCAGGGGCACTGCCCCACCCGGCTCCAACAGATGGGGACAGAATCCACATTGCTGGGCACATCCTGTATTGCAGCCCAACACAGTGCCCCAGAAGAGGCTTCTGGAAGTGGCACACAGGTGTTTGGGCAGAAAATTCACCCTGCTCCCCACAAAGTTTTAAGGGTATTGCACAGGAAGCTGAGGTATTAAAGTAATACGTTTGTGAAGATCACTGCTCAGTGTAAAAGCTGTTCAACCCCAGCCTTTCCCAATCCCAAACTCCCCATAGCCAGAGCAGCTTTCCTGGAGGTCTGCAGGGCAGCTCACACACACTGAAATCCCACACGTGGGGAAAAGGGACAAAGGAGGAAGAGAAAGGAGGCAAGACAGAAAAAGGCTTTGCTTTGTACTTGTGTTCCAAAGAAGACCCCTGAAGTATTCATTCTGCTTTCCAGATTTACACCAACAGGCAATTTGGAGTTATCCTTGTGAAATGTGAGTTACATTTAAGATAGAGGACATGCTATAAAGTCAAATGAAATTATGCCCATTTATGCCAAAAGTGAAATAAAATGTGCTATTTTAGGGTTTTTAAGCAAATATTTGGTTAAGCTGATTTACAATGATGCACTAAAAGACAGCATAAAATAACAACTCATCACTTTTGTCACCTACAATATCCATTTAAATTATTTCATATAAATAAAAGCACTAGAAAATACCTGCAGCAGTCCTAGCTTAGAGGGTTTTGAGGCATCCATAACCATGCAAAGTAAAAAATATTTACTTTTTTCAGACAAGGCTCCTGCATTATGTATGCCCAGTAGAAATACCTTTGCCTGAAATCAATTGAAACCATCCATCTGGAGCAAACAAGAAAATTAAGCACTTGAGAAAAAAAACTTTACACTTTACCACCCTCAACCCAGGGAGCCTAAACCTTATTTTACACAATAATTCTCAAGTATTAATATTGTCCAGTAGCATTCTATAAGAGCAACTAATCTCCTTAACTGAAATCCACAGACTGGAAACATATTGAATATACTGTGGGAACAGTCTGAAATGACAGCATAAGCTGCCAGAGGAAAACAATGGCAGTCCCATAAAACATTCTGTGAGCAGAGAGCTGGACAGGAGCAGCAGGGACTGGACTAAAATGAGAAAAAAAAAAAAAAAAAAAAAAAAAAAAAAAAAAAAAAAAGTGAGTCTCAGGAATTTTAACACCTCCACTGGGCCTCCCTCCACTGGGCCTCCCTCCCTTGGGAAAGGGAACATGGCATCTTCTGCACATCCTTCCTTCATCTTCCTCACAGCTCCAAGTTCTGCCAATTCTTTTGAAATGCCCACTGTTGCCTACAAATTCTACTGACTGTGAATGACTCTGCTTGAGCTCAGCACAGAGGCTGCTCCTGTTCTGTCCCTACTGGGCACCAAGACCTTTTCTCCACCAGCACTCTGAGAGCCACTAGAAATAGGATAAAGGGAACCAATGGGAGAGGGAAAAGCAGCCTGGCTGAAATTCTGAGCCAATTCAACTCAGCTGTGATTGATTTAAATCACTAATGAGTGGAAGCAACAAGCCTAGTTTCCTGTTCTAGATCACTCAGTGAAATAAAATCTTCTTTTATCATCTAGATTTGAAGAATTTTAGACTGTTGTGATTTTTCATGACAGTTCCTTGCCTCAGAAGCCAGCTATGAACCACTGGTAGTAATTGCTTGTTCATATATTAGTGAAGTGAGCTCTCACCATTAAACACATGCTGCCACATACTGTCTCAATGGGTTTGCCCTGTTTTCTCAAAAGTTATTTTTCCATGTTCTGAGCAATTAATCCTCTGACAGACCCCAGCAGCTCACCAGGTTGGTTTCTTTTCGCTATGATGACTAAAATTCATGTTCTAGGGAATTAAAGGCAAATCCTCAGCAGGCAGATACTCTGTGCTTTAGTGCCCTGGCTGACATCTGTGTGGGGCTGAAAATGTTTGCTGCTCTCTACCCATGCCCTGTTTGCTCTCTGGAAGGACATCCCAGGGAGCATTCCAGCTCCCAGGCAGCATTTTCAGAGGAGTACAAGCAACTGCACTGCTGCTCTACCCACTGCCCACATTGCTGGCCAGGCCTCACTTTTAATCTGCTGCACAGAAAACCTGTGCTAATTTACAGTATCTTAATTACTTTTCCTTTTTATTAGCATTCTCAGTTTTCAAATAACAGGGGCAGTTGAGAGCACAGCAGGGTCCTGCTGTTGGCCTGAGAGACAAATTAAACATAATTTGATTTGTACCTTCCCTCCACAGCAGTGAGGAGCTCAGGTTTGAACTCCCCAACACCCCCACCTGTGTCTCTCTCAAATTCAGCATCCCTTCTTCACTGCAAAATAAAAGGCTGGAACTTATGGCTGTCACCCTTATAAAAAATACTGCAATCCCATTTGTTCTTTGTAGGAAGAGTAAGGAAAGCTCCAATATTTGTAAGGTTTGAAAGAGTTTCCCATCGACCGTGTGAAATCTATCTGAACAGATGTGATTAAACTCACAGCTGATGGCACTGAGCCTGAGGTCAGCACTGTGGGATCAATGCAAATAAACCTTTCCTGCCTCTAGAAATCAGTCATATCTACCCAAATAGAAAAACGTTCAAGGCAGAGCCACCAAGTGATTTATAGCTGGTGGCATCACTTCATTTAAATAAAACATTCATTTAACATCACAACAGTGATTCTTTTAAGCTGAACTTACTTTTCTGTTATTATTAACCAGAGAAAACATTTTTCCCCCCTTCAACCATACTGCCTCAATCCACTTTTTTATTTGTATTTTGTTTCTGGGGGGAAAAAAAATTTCTCCTACAGACTTGGAAAAAAACTGTATCAGCAAAATACCACTTAGCAGGTAATGATAGGAGAAGAACTCAAGAGGAACATTAACTTTCAGTGTCTCTGAGAGTAGGTTTCAGAAGACATTACCTTCCATCTGCTGTGGTGTTACCTTAGCACCAGAGACAAGGCAAGACAACAGATTTTTCAGATTATTATGAATAACCAGAAAACTGCAAGAAGCTGAGCATAGGAGTTTCATAGAGATTAGGAGAGGGTGGTACAGTAGGGAAAAAAAAATCACATTCCCATCAGAATATTGTTTTTCCACATTAATGAGCATGGATAAAAAGTTTGCAAGTTGGATCCTTGGTAGTGCATGAGAAAATTGAATTGGGGCAGGACAAGGCACACAGGGAGTGTTTTTTTGTAACGTGGACTTTTGTCACATTGGAAGTGGCCCAAAAGGCCAAGCAGAAGATGAAAGGCAAAGGAAAGGAATGGTTTTGACTCCTGCCCTGCTTGCCAGAGGGTGCCAGGCTCTGAGGGAAGAGTACCTGGGCAGAATTCACTGCTGGCATCACCATTTCTCACCCAGGGGTTAAAACAGAATTTGCCTTATGGGACAGAGAGTCCTGCATTTTCTCCTGTTTTTTCTGAGCCCAGTCTGAGACAAGTTTGACCAGAATGCTTTCAGTCACTCCCAGTGTGAGCCAGGATCATAAACACAAACAGCTCCACTCTCAATTACAGAGACAAGAGACCAAGGAGCAGAGGAGTGTGCACTGCAGAGCCTTTACAACCACAGCACCCCAAAGTGCTGCCCTGCCATCCACTCATTGCTGCTCAGAAAGGCTCTGAGCAGGGGAAGGAGGCAGCACACAAACCCTACACAGGCAGCACAGGTTATGCTGGAGAAAATTCAAGAGAAGGGAACAAAATGCCTGTTCTGGCACCTGTGACACTGACCCTGTATTCCACCTGAGCTCTGACCCTGAGCACAATGTAAGTGCCTTCCAGAACTGCCACAAGCCTCACAGACAGGCACTGCAGGCAGCACCAGAAAAATTCTCTTTCTGAAAAAGCCTTTTCATGAGAAATTTGCCACTTGAACTCCCTCAGACTTCTCTTGTACCTGGCTGCATTATCTAGACCGGTTCCAATACCACTGCCAATCTATACTGAGCAATCTGGAGGTGCAGCATTACCCCAGCAAGCAGAATGTGGGGGTTTTATGCCTCCTTTGAATAAGCTGAAGCAGTAAACTTTATTCCAGGCAAGCCCCAGGTTTATAAAAACACCAAGAAAAACTAACGAGCAACCTGTTAAGACAAAACACTCCTGCAGTGCACAGGCACAGAGCACTCGTTTGGAGAATGAGAGGAGCTGAGCCCCAGGAAATGCACTGTACCCTTCACTCCTTCTTGTGCCCAGCATAACAAACTCAGAGCTCTCTGCAGGTGCTGATCCAACCTTCCCCACACTCTATGCATGGGGACAATCATTCAAAGAGGTCTGCAAGAAAATGACAGAAGGGGCTGTGCAGTTCCCAGACACAAACAAATAAATCTCCTTCTCTCCAGCCACTCTCCCCATGATCAGACTTTTTAAACCCATCTTTGCTATGGCAGCTCTTAATTTTCCCTGTGCTTTGTCACTGCCTTGTGAAGCTCCAGCAGTGACACACAGTACACCTGGTGTTACAGCCCACAAATCAGCACACATCCCTCTAAATAAGAAAATAACAACTCACTGTTTAAAGAAAACACACGTGCAGCCCAAGTAGGAGAGTATTTTCCATATTCCTACTCCAGCCCTCTTGCAATAATTGTATTTCACGTACTGCAAAAACCTAAGGAAATTGAGCTCCTTATCTATGAAAACTACTGTACTTCTTTTCTCAAAGATTTGTCTCCAACAACAACCAAACGTCACATGAGTGAAAGTCTGAATGATATTGCACTCATGTGATTCTGTTTCTATGCAGGCTAAACCTCTCTTTTCTGTTTTGCATGACTCCACAAGCTTTTTTGAGATTTAAGAACTAATCCTATTTCACCAAAACATTTTTGTTTGCCTCAGATCCAGTCCCCCTCTCTCTCCTCTATTGGCAGTGAAATTTTGGATTCTCTTCAGTTCACAGGCAGAGGAATATGGGGGAATAGATTTACATTTTTCAAGAACTTTTGGAGAATAAGTAAAGGACACTGGTTAAAGCTCTTATGGGACTTTTAGGTATTTAAATCTGTCTCGTAGGTGTTGTGTTTTGGAGATGAGGTTCTTCAGGCAGTGTGGCACATTAGTGAAGGCTTATTTTCAATACTTATGAAAAATAAGTGTATCAGCATTTACTGGAGCAAGCACTCACTGCCCACCACACACTTGTGCCAGGGATTTTTTCTGACAGCTTCCACTTCCAGTGTTTGACTGTGGGGTTTGAGAAGATTACACAACTCCTCTACACTTCCCTTACAATGCTGTTGCTCTGTTCTTTGTAATTACCTTCCAGCACAGAGGCAATGACAGCAGCATTTTGCCATAGCATTTTCTGGGTTATCTGGTAGAGCTGGCAGTCATTCCTCCTCTCTGTTAGGCCAAGAGGTGTCTGGAAAATATTTCCTGAAAGAAATTCAAATTCAATCTTCTAGATAAGTCATTTATCATTTGCTGTTCTTCTTGCAATAGTTAAAATTTGAAAAAATAAGAATCTTTTTTTGTTTGGATCTTGGTGTAAAACATACCTGCAGAGTCTGAAGGCACCAGCAAAACTCTGGTCTCATTTCTCCCATGTATCACTGGGAGACAAAGTTAATTGGATGGCTGGGTAAAAAAACCTGACAGACAATATTGATCATCTGCAGGAGTTAGTCAGTGGGCTTCAAGAAGTGTGGAGAATTCTCAGCAGAACTTTCTCTATATAATTCAAACTATTTTTCCTCTTTCATATTTGGAGACCTTGAGCAGATCCAAGGATGAATCATTCTTAGAGTTGCAGCTACATTACAAGACTGTGGCAATCAGTGATGCCATTTCAGTGATTTACACAGGCAATTCTTCTCCAGAAGGAATGGGGAGAGGAAAAGTGCTGTGATGAGCTCATTGCACAGCAGAAGATTTTAATGAAAGGAAAAGAATGAGAAGCCCAGGCTGAGCCAGGAATATGCCCAGATGAATATGCAAATCAGAAACTTGTGGCAGACATTTTCTCTTGATTTTTTGACAAATAGTATCTGGCCTGTGAAAAGCCTGCCTAAGAGCAGTGTTAGGCAGGGCTGTGGGAGAGCCTGGAGATCAAAGTAGGAAGATTTTGCATTTAAAACCAGGAATGATGATTAACATTAACAGATGAGCATTAACATGCACAGGAGTCTCCAGAGCAAATGACAGAAATGTCACTGAGCACCATGGTCACTGCTGCACAACAGGAGACTGAAGCTCTGTACTGCACCCCCTCTCACCCTCTACTACTGAAATGTAACTTCACCAAATCTTCATTAAGTATTTCTTCCAAAGTTAAGCAATTTTAATCCAATTCTCCAACGACAGAATTTCTAGCTACAGTAAAAAAAAATTTTAAAAAACCCAAAACAATAACAATACTACTAATAATAAAAGCTTTAAGACTACTTCTCAGATTAAAGCCCATATGTTGCTTTTCCTATACACATCATAAAGAGCACATACAGCTGCTGCAATAAGCAGTAGGCATGAAATGCCCTGTATGAAGAAATAGCTGCACTTATTTCAGATGAAAGCCCCTGCCACAGAGCACAGGTCTGCTCTAACCTGAATTATGGATGTGTGCTCTTCTTGATGAGCCTAAAAATAATGCACGCTTTAGACTTTTAATCCATTTAGAGAATTAGAATATGAACAAGCAAATAGAGACATCTTAGATTTTGCTCTCTTCACTACTTAGGGAAGGGGTTACCCATATCAATTAGCAAGCAGCAAATGGGCTGAGTTTTCTTGAGAAGTCCTGCTGCAGTCAAATGAAAAGCTCAGTAAAGAACATGTCACTCCTCCAAGTGACATTCACTTAGCACAGGAACATTTTGCAGAAGTCAGTGGGATCAGTGATGGTACAGCCAGCAGCAAAAATCAGGGTTGTCTTGGGGAGAGCTGGGCAGTGCAGGAGCAGGAGAAAGGGGTCATGACTAAAACCAATTCCTGTTTAAGTCATATTTGACCAAGAGGCTAAGCTGGAAAAAATGCGAGAGGAAAAGTTTCAGAATGTAAAAGATCCCATTTTGAAATCCAAGTGAAATGCTCCTTTTTCAACAATGTAACATTTAATGTTAAAGTCGTTTATACTGTTAAGCTCTCATTTCCAAATTCACCTAAATTCAAAGAAATCTGGAAAACATTTAGTTTTAATGGAGCTGGCAAATATTTTAGGCTGAAAAGCAAAGCCTTATACAGTGTTTTGCCAACAATCCCATAATTGTTGTTTCAGTTCAATTCCAGTTTTGTTTCTTCCAAAATTTTTGTTTCAGTCACTACGAGCATGAAAGCAGACAAAATTTTCCAGCTTTATCTGAGGGATAATTCACAGGGATTTTATTCCAGTGTGGAATGTAAGTCTGCTCCTCATAGCTGGATAAAATCATCCACTGAGATCCTGCAGGGGCCCATACAATTAACACAGGAACACAGCTGGTACCTGTGCTGGCAGGCAGAACTGACAGAATATTAACAGGAATATTAACAGATATTTAAACAGGAATATTAACAGGTATATTAACAGGTAGACAGGTAAAAATATATTCTGGGACTCAGGTGCATTCACCTTCTCAAACCCAAAAGTTCAGCAGGAGTCACTAAGGCAAAGGACTTTCATTATTAAGAACTGCAATTCCTAAATATTTATAGTAGTGAAAAGGCAAAATATAAAGGCTTCTGCCTCCAAGATCTCATTGAGGAATCCAGAGAAAGGATGGGGCAAGGAAGCAGCTAAAGAAGGGACAAGAAAATAACCAATATTGCTGTAAGTTTGCTTGGTATAGCAAGTCCTGAGCTCTTCTCCTCCAGGCTCCCCCTTCCTCAACAATTAGCATTTGTACTTTGGTTCCTTGGTGCATAGTTTGGAATGCTGAGGAGAATTAATATTTCAGCAAGGCTAAAAGGTTGTAGAGCCTGCAGTCTCTGACTCACCTAGAGCAGGGGCAGTCCCTAGAGGGCAGGAGCTCCATGAAGAGCCCTCCAGCCCAGGAGGGGAAGGGCCACGTCCAAGGATGAGAAAGCAGCTCAGTCATTATTCATTTTTATTGCAGTGGTACTCATGCACTGCATAAATATTATTTCTGTCTCAGTAGTCTCTTGCTCAACCTACAGTCTGCCAATTAGTGATCACTTTCTAATTTTATTTTTAGTTCTCTGCTTTAAACATCTATTTACTGGTAAACTGCCCAAGGTCCCTTTACCCACTGAATGGGCCAAACATTGCATTTCATAAGAGCTATATGATATTTATTCTTTCTGCTAATAGCTTTGAAACAAAAATGTGAAGCCTCAAAACAGTTAAGAAAAACAGAAATCTACATGCACATATACAAAAGTCCACGTGCAAATAATAAATATGCACAATATTTCTATAGTATCTAGGCAAGATAACATTTTTAACCATGGTGCTGTATATATAAATGCCAAGCATTTAGCAAAATGCAAGGGAGACACACAATCTCATACAAAACAAAATATTTAAATGCCAAGAAAGTATAATGTATTTCTAATTTTCACAGTCACTTCACTATGTTTCTGTGCTCAGACGTGAAATGACATCTTCCAGAAAAACACTTAGCCTACTGCCCCTAAAACAAACCAAAGGAAGAAAACATTGCTTTTGTGCTCCAGGACACAGAAAACAGGAGGATTAGTTGCTCTGGGTGGTAATTAGATGACACTGAGGACAGCACGTGTGTGTTTATGTGCATGCACATATTCACCATTTACCCCAAGTGGCAATTAAATGATTTTGTGTTTGTGTGACACACACTTGTCTTGGCCAAATCAAAGAGCCCTGAAAACCAGATGAAACAGGACAGGAAAATCAGCTAAGAACAAGACCAAATGCACCAGCTTTTAGGCTTTCCTAAATCTGTCATGGTTGAAAAGTTTGCAATTAATACTTGGTAACTCTTCAAACAGCACAGTCCTGTCTTGCCAGCTGTAATTCATAAGTCCTTTGAGTCGTTTGAACATTTTCACAGAGGTCTATCCCCTCTGCTCATACAAGCCATTATTCTTCTCATTCACATCATTCCTTGAAAACTTGGCATTTCTAAATTTGCCCACAACGCTGTGAAACATTTTGAATCATTGACATGGGGTTAACAACGGGACTGGAGCAGCACTAAACCAAACTAAGGCTACAATCTCTGCTAAAAAGCACTGACAGATTTACAGCAACCCCAAAAGCTTTGCTGTGCTGGGACTGGCTGCACTTCCCAGTCAGTTACTCTTACCCAGAAAATGAATTTGAGAGTCAACGCACACCATCAAGTGACTCCATGGAGAATTCTCGTGTCTGTCTTCAAACCCATTTATTTATACAGCAATTAAACCTCTCTATAATTACATTTTATAAATGTTTATAGCTCATCTTGCCAAACAGCTACATAAAGAGGAACTATACTGAAAATTAAAGGTACTTAATGCACATTAAACAGCAGAAGTTGAAAGGAAAGTTTATTTTTTGCAAGAACTGTTAAGGAAGGAGAAACAGGCTGCCCATCTGTACAGGCTCAGAGATCAGGCCACCATTAGAAATAAGATGTATGGAAAATTCTGTTTACATATTCAATAGCTTGGAATTGCATTCAGCTTTAATTGCCATGTTCCTACCCTACTGTTGTTTAATAACTGTTTTCTTCTCTGCTTCTTTATGGTAACTACAAAAGATCACATCATCAGGAGGATGGGCAAAAGAAGAACAACATACTGAAGGTTCCTAAAAAGCATTTGTAATTAAAATGTGATTTTGACACACTCCTAATGTCTCTGCCAAACAATTCCATTGTCCTTGGTAACAGCACTTCTTTTCAGGTAAGTATTTTATCCATTGTATACTTTATGTACTAATTATCTGTCAAAGACAGATAAGACAACATTTATTCCTATTACTTTTAATTTCTCTAATGCAATAACATAGCAGTAAATTGTAAATTTATGCTGCATATTGACCTTCTGCTGGCCCACTGATGGCTGTGGGAGAGACTTTATAAACTAGATTAGAAAAACACTTCTGCTGAAGAAAAGCACTGATTTATCAGAAATGCCAAAGCACATAAACAGTGAGGAGATATCAAGCATGCCCACCCAATCCAAAGGCACTTAGGAATGTGTCTCTATCTGTGATTTGCCTGCAGCCCCCAGACCACTGAAGAAATGGAAGAACCATACCTGGAGTAGGTCTGGACACACAGGCAGGAGAGCAGCTGCAGTACACACAATTCAGCTCTGCCCATCTTCAGTTTAATGGGAGAAAGAAAACCCAGCACAAAAATAGCTGCACATAAACCTCTGCCACTCCCCTCTGCTTCTGAGAGGGCTTTTGTGGAGTTTTAGGCATGATGGCCAGAGAAGGTTCTGCCTCATCAGCTGCCTCTGCCCCTTATTCTCCTCACAATTCACTCATGTCAACAATTCAATAAAGACATTTTCAAAAGATTCTCAACATCTATCACCTTATTTTTCTTTTTATCCAGTTCTAAGAGTTATTGGGCTATCTTCTATCTGAGTGGAGACTTAAAACAGAAAAACAGCAATTAAGAAAACTTTCCACCCATCTTACACCACCAACTTTCTCTTGGTCAGGGCATCTCCTTCACTTGCCTGGCTGCTTCAGGTAAATATTTAGCTTCTGTGACCTATTCAATCCCAGCTTTCTAAATACTGATTTTTTTTTTTTTTCCAGTTTCCAGTACTGCAAGTCAGGGGCAGTGGAGCTGGATGCTGAGGGATGCAGACACTGAACATGCCCTTCCCCACCTGGGAGAAACTGCAGATCCAGCCAAGGATTTCCCTGCACACTCCTTTGAAAGAGCCCTGGGAGTACAATTCATTTTTAATGCCTTCATCCACCTCACACAGCCATCAGAGCTGAAACTTCTGCCTGTGCAAACACAGCCAGTGCACTGAGCTCTGCAGAGATCCTTGCTGTGTTTGCAGCACAAGAACACACAGAAGCCATCCAGGCTCAGGTGGGATCCCAAGGCTGCCCAGAAAACAGACACTACAGGATATCCCAACCTGGGACTATCTAATTTTATACCCTGCTGTTCCCTAAAAAGTACTTTGTGATAGAAAATGTTATTTTTAAATCCTCTGAAAGTTTAAGCCTGCAATTAGAGTTACTGTTTGGAGGATTTATTCTAAGACCAGTTTCTGCTTGCCATAATCACACTGAAATTCCCTGTAACATAGCTGATAAGAATGTTTTATTCATGGGGCTTCAATACTAAGTTTGAGATTATCTAACAGAACTTGGGATTTAATTCCTATAGAAAAGAGCTCTCTTTTTTTTTTTTTTTTTTTTCTTTTTAAATACAGGAAAATGCTGAATGCTCCTACTTGATTTCTGTCATCTGTTCTAGTACAACTGCACCACAGGGCACACCAAGGATTCAACTTAATATGCAGTTTCTTCATTTTCAGCTACTTTTCTCAAGTTCATTAAATGATTCTGTGTCTGTAAACCTGCTGGCAACTGGATACTCCACCTTCCTGCACTTCCTGCCCCAGTGAGTTTAAATGCTATTTTACACTCTCAATTGAACATTAAAAGGGCAATGATACACACTAGGAATTTCATGCAGCTGTATTAATGCTGACTACTGTAGCAGAGAACTGGCTTCCAAAGCAGCCCTAGAATTATCTTGTAAAGACATTATAACCAAGAAATTGAAAAAAAAAAGAAAAATCCTAATCTGGTCATTTATTTTAAAAATGATGAAAAGGAGGAAAAATTGAGATTATTTTTCTTTTTAAATCAACATCTGAGGCATTTCAAAATATTTTTCTGTACAATTATAAAGGATTTTTTTAAAGGAAAGTCAAAGAAAAAAAAAAAGAAAAATGTGTTTTTGCAGTATTGTCTGATTCCAGGAACTACAACTTACAAGAAAACATCACATATGATGGAGATGATGCAGAGAAAACCTTGTGCCAGAAACAGAAAATTAATCCATTTAGTAATCTCTGTGTGTCATCAGGGCCAAATACTCATCTATAAAAAGCACCTCTTTGGTGCCTCATTGGCTCCAGAACTCCAGCACCATCCTCACTGATTCTGGTGTCTTCTAAGATCACATCTCCAGCCTGCAGCCTGCCCTACTATTTATAGCTGTTCAGGGTTTCACAAATATTTATAGATAGGAAGTGCTTCACAGAAGTTCCTTGTAATTCCTACTTCAACACACATGAACAGCTATTTGCCCTCAGAAAGCCAAGACATTGTTATGTATATTAATAAGCATCCTAGGATGTGTATATTTAATGTATGATGTATTTAAATGTAAGTTGTGACCTTATAATGATGTCACACAACTACTCATATAAATCACAAATGTTATCTATATCAATAGTTATTCAATAACAACAGTGTTGTGTTATTTCTGTGAATTCAGCAAAGATTACCACAGCTGGACTAATTCCTACCAACCCTGGTGATACTAAAAGAGCATCTTTGATAACAAAATGGGGAAAAAAATTAAAGAGAGAGAGAAAAACCCAACTTGAAAATACACTGAGTTTCTCAGACCAAAGCTATTCTGAGCCTTGTCTGCACCTTCAACATGAAGGATGAGAAAAGTGAATACCAAGAGCTGCCATCAATCCCACCCTCCTAAAGCATGAGCCCAGCACAGGCACACCAGAATTGTGGCCAAAGGAAATCTGCCTTCCACACTCAGGTAGAATTGGAAATGAGCAAATAAATTGCTTTTCTCCTCCCTCAGAACTCTCTTTCCCTCCTATTCCCATGCACAGCCCTGTGTGTGCATTTCCATATTTCCTTGTAGGTCATCTGGGGCAGAAAGGAAGGATGGAGGGAAAAGCCACAGCCCTGGATTTGGGGGAGGGGGAGAATTCACAGCCCAGCTTCCAGGTCATCACTGCCCTGCAAGTTGATTACTCAACTCCCCACTAATCTGCTGCACAATGCAATTTGATTTCAATTTCCCTAGGAGCTAGAGGAAGGAGACAGGAGAATGTACCCAGGTGTTGAAGCCCTGCTTAGGTTAAAGTCTGCTGAAAGCTTTCTGTAGAAAAAATCCACAGAAGGCACTGCAAAGGAATTAATGACTGGTCATGTTTCCCCAATGCTTTTTCCCTTATTAAATATTTTTATTAACTAAATAAGCATGACCATTTTGTTCAGCTTTGTTTGCAATATCCCCTAGCACATGTAAAATTCTGTCTTTGAAAAACAAGGTTTTTTTCCTAAAATGAACAGAAGGCAATTCCATTTCTTGGATAATTTTTCTTGATAAAAATTATAAATATTTTTGTATTGAAAATTAGCAGTGGTACTTTATATATAGCTTAACATATTTTCCCTTCTGCTGGAGGCAAGGCTTTAAGGCCTCTGGCACCACCATTGACCAAATAATGAAAGAATTTATTTGCTGTGCAGCTTTAACAAAACAGCTCTGGAACATTTAATTAAAAATGCTGCAGCTCTTGTCAGCAAAGAGGAAGCCTGACAAAGAGTTTTACTTTGCAGAACTCCTTTCCTTCACTGCATGTACATTTCAACATCAGACCATCAAATACTTCACCAGTTTATTTCCACTCTAATCCCTCATTTCCCTAGCAATATCCTATTGGAAGTTACTCTCTCTGCATATTTCACAAAGACCAGCTCATCAGTTTCTTGTCCACCAACCTGCTTAATTGCATCCCACAGTGCAGTTCCATTATTTTTAACAGAAGTTCTGTGTCATTCTAGAGCCTGATTTTGGTACTTTGATCCCTGGTACAGAAAGTGCCACTCACACAGTATGGAGCTCCCAAAGATAAACCCATTTTGTGTAACTCAGAGTGCCAATGCAGCCCATGGAGTCAGAGCCCATCCTGGCACTGGCCAGGATTTGGAACAGCTGACCTCTGAATCAGCCCAAAATGGCCCTTCCTCTAAGCTCCATCTGCTCTGATCAAACAGAATGTAAAGCATACAAGGGACTTCCATTCAAATATTTACAGAGGGGTGTTTTTAATTATACAATTGAAAAATTTCAACTATTACACTGGGGAGATTTACATGAGCTTATTATGACTTTATAGACTTGATCTGGTTTAAATTATGAAAGCCTTTTATAACTTCCTACATAAGGATCCAGATTAGAATTTCTTTAATCAGCTCAAATGTATAACATTTGAATTAACCATTCTTACAGTGTGCTTTTCCTGGTAGAGATTTAAAGCACCTCCACAAAACAGGTACACAGATTTGCCCAACAGAGAAACAGTGAAGTAAAAAAATCCCCATCACTGTGACTGGCAGACAATTACACAGAGCACCAGGTATGACTTGGGCTCTATAGACTTCTTTTTAAACAGTCACAATTCTTCAAAGAATATTTTTGAATGTGGTCTTCTAGATCCACTTGACACATATGTGTGTGTTTATGTATATAGATATAGATATAGATAGATAGATAGATAGATAGATAGATAGATAGATAGATAGATAGATAGATAGGTAGATAGATAGATAGATGGATATTCATCATGGTAACTCTGTTTCATCAAAACATCAGAATATTTTTCGGTCAAACCTCTGCTTTATCAAAAGTCCAACCACTCATTAGTTTGACCAGATTTCCATTGGAAAGAAATTTTTTAAGAATTGTCGCAGCTGTGGAGGTGACTGATAACCAATATCCTGAAAGGCATTTGGGGAATCTTGGGCTGATTAACTCTGAGTGATGTGAGATGTGAAAGCTGTGCTGTCAGTCAGAGCAGGGACTCAGGGCAGGTTTCTCAAAAGCCAATCTGTACCTCGGAATCCCTGATGAGGCACTGACACATTGAAGTTTCCATCTCAGTGGAAATGTAAGTTTTACAACCTTCATATTCCTACAAATGAAAAAAAATCTGTTTCGCTGTGTATGCCCATGCTGTAAAAAAACAGGATGTATTGTATTTTCATTATTTTCACTTGATTGAGACACAGTTTTTAATTCTCACTTTCTGATGGATCCAGCCAGCCACAACAACCACTGTGGAATTTATGTGGAGTCTTTCTAGAGATAAGATGACTAAAAATAGCTGTCAGTATTCTACAGGGATCCCTGTGGAAATAGTTGAATAGTGGGCAATACTTTGAAAAACTGAAATAGTAGACTAGATTTCATTATGAGAAAAGAGATTGTATTCTCTGAGAAATTAGGCCTTTTTAAGAGATCTTATGTAGATAACTCTAAAACTGAGAGCTAAATGGGTTTTTGATGTACTTGAAGACTCCTTGAGAATGTTAACTGGGATACCTGGATGGAGAAGGCCGTGCTCTGAACTCCTGAGGGCAGATGCCTCACTGATGCCGGGAGGAAAATCCTCAGTTCGTTAGTTTTACAAAGAAAATGGAAATTCACTTCAGTGGATAATAAAGGTCCTACCAAGACAAAAGCAGCAGTTATCATTAAGCCTGATCAATTCACAAACAACACAAGAGCACAATTGTTGGAATATCAGAACTCAATTGCTCTGCAATACTTTCGTGCCCAGCAGATCTCCATGTTAATTGTCAGTGCCTGGTGTCAGAAATTTCCTATAAACACTGCCCACAAAGGCTCCCAGCACTGCAGGGGCTGTGCAGGAAATCTCCCTTCTCTGGGGTCTGTCCGTGTCCACACAGCCCCTAATTCACCGAGCACTCGGGGCTGATGTGAAATGCTTTCTTCCAGCAGAATTCAAGTGCACATGTAAGTGCTTTGTTGAACAAGGAGGGATTTAGGCATGTGCTTAAGTACTTCACTGAGCTGGGACCAGGCTATTTATAGCAAGCTTTTTGTTCCGGTTTTATTGTTCAACACTTAAAGTCATCCTATGGCTTTTCCTTCTGTATACCCTCCCCTCACACAGCAAACCTTTTAAGGCTGCAATCTTCTTCCAGAAGCCACAGGTTTAAAATCAGAATGGATGAATATTATAAGCTTCTTCAATTACATAATTTTTTTTCATCGTATTTACACAGAAATTAAAAAAAAATATATAATAATAAAAAAAAGGTTAGGCTGAATGATAGGAAAGCCATGAAGCCAAAAGCTGTATGTAATAACAGGATAAAAAATCCCACCCCACCCCCAGCACTGAAGCACTCCCAGAGGAACCAAACACTAATGTGTGCACCCAGAAGTGTTCATTCCAACTTCCCCAAGTGTCCTTTGCTGTGCAATCCTCTGCTCCACGGAGAAATTCAGGCAGAGTCATGTCTGAGGCACGATTTTATTGAACTTGAAAAGCCATCAGTGCTGAACAGCCCTGGCTGCTGCAGAGGCAGACTGCTCACAGGCACCGAGTGGGGTTGTGAGGAGACAAATATACTTCAAATGACTTCCAGTTCAACACCAGCACCTCTGTGTTTTCAATCAGAAAAATATATCTCTCTACTGCAGAGGCATCTGGACCTATCAGTTCATCTTTCAGTGTTAAGGAACATGTTTTCATCAATCCTTGTTTTGATTAATTAACATCTTGTCACAGATAATGGCATAACAAAAAACCCACATCTCCCCAGAAATCTCACTACATTCCATCTGCTTTTTTAAAAACACTGTTGTTGTTGTTTTACAGGTTTTATGCTCCGTATAAAAACGCACTCGGGTCTTCTGTTGTGTGTATTTGTACCCAGATTGCCCAAAGACAGCGCTGCGCTCCGGGATGCTCGGAAATCCGGCAGGACAAAGGCGGCAGGCGCAGCTGGGATCCCGCAGAACAGAGCTGGGAGCGGCTGCGAGGGCTCGGGAACGGAAGGGGTTAACAGGGAATGGAAGGGATTTGCAGGGAATGGAAGGGGTTAACAGGGAATGGAAGGGATTTGCAGGGAATGGAAGGAGTTAACAGGGAATGGAAGGGGTTAACAGGGAATGGAAGGGATTTGCAGGGAATGGAAGGGATTTGCAGGGAATGGAAGGGGTTAACAGGGAATGGAAGGGATTTGCAGGGAATGGAAGGGGTTCACAGGGAATGGAAGGGGTTACAGGGAATGGAAGGGATTTGCAGGGAATGGAAGGAGTTAACAGGGAATGGAAGGTGTTTGCAGGGAATGGAAGGAGTTAACAGGGAATGGAAGGGGTTACAGGGAATGGAAGGAGTTAACAGGGAATGGAAGGGGTTACAGGGAATGGAAGGGGTTTGCAGGGAATGGAAGGGGTTAACAGGGAATGGAAGGTGTTTGCAGGGAATGGAAGGAGTTAACAGGGAATGGAAGGGGTTACAGGGAATGGAAGGGGTTTGCAGGGAATGGAAGGGGTTAACAGGGAATGGAAGGTGTTTGCAGGGAATGGAAGGAGTTAACAGGGAATGGAAGGGGTTACAGGGAATGGAAGGGGTTACAGGGAATGGAAGGGGTTTGCAGGGAATGGAAGGGGTTACAGGGAATGGAAGGGGTTTGCAGGGAATGGAAGGGGTTACAGGGAATGGAAGGGTTTGCAGGGAATGGAAGGGTTAACAGGGAATGGAAGGGATTTGGAATGGAAGGAGTTAACAGGGGAATGGAAGGGGTTTTGAGGAATGGAAGGGTTAACAGGGAATGGAAGGGGTTCACAGGGAATGGAAGGAGTTAACAGGGAATGGAAGGGGTTACAGGGAATGGAAGGGGTTACAGGGGAAGGGCTGTGCTGGTGTTTGCTGGGAATGGAGGGACAGAGGAGAGGAGGACAGGGAAGGATGGAGAAGGAGCCCGTGCGAGCCTGCAGCG